>VYZU01076071.1:0-12500 GCA_013401355.1 Ceyx cyanopectus | reverse complement strand
ACAACAGTTTAAACTTTTGACAATTGACAAATTTATTTTTCAGATTCCTTTCTGAAGGAATGTGTCATATTTTCAGAGATACTTTTTTTATGAAGATCACTTTTAGAGATCTCACTGGAAAAGTTCTTGAGCTCTAGATGGTTTGTTTCCTTTGAGAAAATTCTTAAGATCACCACTGTTTGGCTGTCTTTGAAAAATGCTACTGTTGGTATAAGTAAAGAAAATCATTACTATCATTAGTCTTTCAAACTATTTTCTTAGGTGTAGAAGGAAGGTAAACACTGAAGCAAATTAAAATGTACAACAGGAGCCCCTGGATACTGTTTAACTAAATGCAGAAGAGAATCTGTGCATAACTGGAAGGTTGAAAAGAGTCTGGAAAAATTTCCTAGGGAAGGTTACAGATTACTTGCTGTGTCTAATTTTGAGGGAATACAACAAAATATAGACTGAGATGAGTAAAATAATTCAGTTACTGGCATAAATAGAAAAGATACTGTCAACATTCTTTTAATCAAACCAATTCTAGTGGTTACTTGTAAGGGTTTGTCTAGTTTGTTATTTAGAAGTGTTTGAACTAGTTGAATATTTTAAAAAACCTGAATTTCAGTTCTGTAATTTCTCAAAGGAAAAAATGCATTCCCTTAATGATGATCCAAGGCTTTGAATAATAAATTCATTCAAAAGAGAAAATTAGATGGTACTTATTATACTGTCTAACTAGCAATCCTGTGTTATTTGTCTGTTGGATGATAAATGTCTTGCTTTGCCTGCCTTCCTCATTTAATAATGTATGTTGGTGGCATAAAAGAAAATCTTGCATTTTAGTATGTGCTAACTTGAACCACTATTTATTTGAAGGAGATATATATATGTTTTAACTTTCTAAATATTTTCCATTGTATACATTGCTTAAACATTTTAAAGCATCTTGTTTCATATTCAGAAATAAAGTATTTTGACCAATTCCTTCAGTACATACTCATAGCACATCACAGTAAGTCCTGGAAGAGTTTGTAATTAAAAAAAAAAATAAAATCAGTTGAACTAGAAATGGAAGAGTTTAAAGTCAGTCCTAAATGTTTGTTTATATTGTTTTGAGGTGTTCAGTATTTGGGTATTATTTTATTTGTTGGAATTGAAAATCATCACACTATACTGGGAATTGCTTGGCCTTGCCTCTTGGTGACAGTTTTGGATGGACTATTCAGAATTTTTTGGAATTAAGTAGATTTATTTATATAGCTGCCAAATTTAATGTATTTCAACTCAACTCAATTAAATATGACTCAACACTGAATTAAAAAGTCTATATTTTCAAGTCACTTAAAAGTATGGAACACATCTGCAAAAGCAAGTTATTTAGTATTTGATAATTCTCACCTAGAACTTATTAGTGCTGATTAAATAGAGTTGAAATGAATGTTATAAAATCTTTCATGATTCTCTGAGAATGACATGGTCCGTATTAATGTTGAAAAATGCAGGTATGAGAATTGATCCTCAGCACCTAACATAACTAAGATATATCCATCGAGCTAGACTAATTTGCATCACTGTCTGGCCCTTAATGAATATGACCAGTATGTAGATAAATGATATTTAGAAAGAATGTTCTAGATAAAAAAATATATCACCCATTTCTACCCATCAGCAAGTCTGAAGATGACACCAAGCTGCGTGATGCTGTTGATACATCAGAGGGATAGGATGTCATCCAGAGAGACCTGGACAGATTGGAGAGGTGGGCCTATGTGAATCTCATGAGGTTCTACAAAAGCAAGTTGCACCTGGGCTGGAACAATCACCACTATCAATACAGGCATGGGGATGAGGTGATAGAGAGCATCCCTGCAGAAAAGTACTTTGGGGTGCTGATAGATGGGAAGCTGGATGTGAGCAGCCATTGTGTGCTTGCAGCCCAGGAGATAGTGCCGCTCTGCTCTGGTCAGACCTCACCGAGAGTACTGCATCCAGCTCTGGAGCCCTCAGCACAGGAACGACATGGACCTGCTGGAGCAGGTCTAAAGGAGGGTCACAAAGATGATCAGGGGGCTGGAATACCTCTCCTGTGAGGACAGACCGAGGGAGCTGGGATTGTTCAGACTGGAGAAGGCTCCAGGGAGACCTTATAGCCACCTTCCAGTACCTGAATAAAAAGACTGTAGAGGGCCTGTTTACAAAGGCCTGTGGTGAAAATACAAGGGGCAATGGTTTTAAATTAGAAAGGAGTGGATTTTGATTAGAAATAAGGAATAATTCTTTACCACAGGAGTGGTGGAGTACTGGAACAGGTTGCCCAGGGAGGCACCATACCTGGAGACATTGAGGGTGGGGATTGACCAGTCTCTGAGCAACCTGCTCTAGTTGAAGATGGCCCTGCTTTCAGCAGGTGGGTTGGACTAGATGACTCCTAGAGGTCTCTTTCAACCCAGACATTTCTTATGATTCTGTGATTTCTACGGAAAAATAGACACTTTTAAAGATCTAATCTTTACCTGCACATTGCTGGTGGGTCTGCAAATTGAAGTCTAAGATCAGAAGTACATATTCTGGTGACTCTTTGCAACAGATACACTTAGGACTACAGAATGTTGAATCATAAAATGATGCCTGGATGACATATGTTGTCACATTAACCTATTATGGTTGAATCATTGTATAAATCGTAACATTATTAATACCTATAGCTGTTTTGGATGTATTCTAAGACATGATGCCAGATAGATGACCAAGCTGGGAAAAAGACTGCAAGTTTTTGATGCTTTGATCTCTCCAGAGAGTGGATTATTTTTAGAGCAGTAGAACTTCAGTGCACTAAGATGGATTTTGGTGTTATATACGTTCCCTGAATGGGAAAAATCATAGTATGAGATATTGTGAACTTCTGTTAGAATGAACAAGACACTGTTAAGTAATACAGTCTTTTTGTTGTTTTATGGTTTTATGTGAGTAACTACTTTAAAAAATCTATCATGAATCATCTCTGAACTAATTTGCTTCATTTTAAATAGTAACATTATATTCTCTTTGCAATACACTTCAGTGTTATTCATTTAATGCAACAAAGAACTGTTTTCAATATAACCTTTAAAAATTTAGGTTAAAAGGATGTTCCACCATGATAGAGATAAGAAACTATGTACTTTCTTCTCTCACAGTTTTTGTTGATCTCAGCATAAAATATGTAGGGAAACAGAAAGACTCTTAACCACACAGGGAAAGAGAAAGTCTCTTAACCACATAAGAAGTTGGTAATGAGTAGGTGTATTACCATGTGTTAATATTCCAGAATGAGAGTTATGATGTTATTCAGGAATAACATTTGCACTTCAAATTCAGTCTTCACTTCTATTTAAATAACCTTACAAGCTTTGATGAGTTAATGTGCAGAGCTAATAGCACCTAAAATAAAGGGGCTAAAATAAAATACATTGCAAAGCACATAGCATCTGTTCCAGAAGTATACTGGTTTTGTTTTCCACAAAGACCCTACCTGAGTGTGAATTTACATTTTGTCTGTGATAACAGCAACTAATACCACATCTATCTTCGAGAAGTTAGGATCTCTTACTTGTTGTATGAAGGAAAGACAGTGCATATCACAGAATCACAGGATCACAGAATGTTAGGGGTTGGAAGGGACCCAGAAGATCATCTAGTCCAATCCCCCTGCCAGAGCAGGATCACCTAGACCAAGTCATCCAGGAACAGATCCAGGTGGGTCTTAAATGTCTCCAGAGACGGAGACTCCAAAACCACCCTGGGGAGCCTGTTCCAGAGCTCTGACACCCACACTGTGAAAAAGCTTTTCCTTGTGTTGACCCTAAACCTCTCGTGCATATGGCAAGCTCTTACAATTAACAACAGAATACACTGTTCTTTTAAAGTATATCTTATTAGATACAAAAGTCTTAAACTTAGTGGAGGGGAGAAAATGAAAACATTGCATATTAGCAGACTGTGTACGAATGTGAAGCTGCTTGATTGAGCAGTGTAGTGTCAACCGTGTCTTTCCTCTAATGCTAAAAGTAATGCACATAGACAGAGTGACAATCAGAGTACAGCCTCCCATCAGCTGTAATTAATCTTTTAGTTAACAGAGACTAGAAAAGCTCATCAGCCTCTTCTGAAGTCTGAGGCACCCTGTTTTTTGATGTTTGCATTCTGAGTAAAATTGTCCCCACCAGTTCTAACAAATTGAAACGCCAAGCTAATTATGGCAGCTAATGAAGTGTGTGGAATGGTCACAGCTTGTCATGAAACTGTTCCTTCAGCTCAGATTAGAGTTTCATCAATCACTTTTTTAAACTGATCCAGAACTGCTTCTTCCCAGTGCTTGACATTTTAATGCTGCTTCTGTAATTGTTTTTTTCTTTCCCAAAGCTTAGGCTATTTTTTGAAATACTACATTCTTAGGACAGGACTCTAAACTCTAGTTTATAAAAACCATTTCATTATCACCCTATCACCTGATCAAGTGCTAGAAAGCTAATAAAGAAGCAGAAATATTAAATTTGATACATTACTTTTAATCTGGCTAAAGGTAGCAATAAAGCATAAACACATATATGTATAGGAATCATTATTACTGTGGGCTGGATGTATACTGCAATTGCATGAAACACGGTTTGTGGGCTGGATGGTTCAAATCCCACTGAAGGACCTAAATGAAATGAATGAGCTGGTCTTAGCCTATTTCCTAGTGGATAGTCAGCCTCTATATATCACTGAAAAAGTTTGGCATGATTTCTAGTTTTTGCAAATACCCAAGACTTTGGCAGGAGGAAGACCAAAATGTGTTTCTATTTAAAGAATTTCAACACTTCAGGTCAAGTCCAAAGTCCTCAGATAAGTATGTGAAACTTTACAATGTAACTTATACTGCTACTACACTGTCAATGAATAAATTAGCATATAAAACATAGTAAAAAATCCTAGTTCTCATTCATTTATAAAAGTATTGGGCTATACATTCAATGTTCTGTCTACATCACTCTGAATGATACCCCTCAAGTGTATCATTAGCACCCATTGGTGTTGTCCATGTACTTGATGAGAGTGCATTCCATCTCCACCTCCAGGTTGCCCATGAAGATATTAAATAAGATAGGTCTCAAGATAGCACCTGATGAAATAATTACATTTGTACCCAGGTTCCAGTTAGAATATAAACCATTTATTGTTACCTTTTGAACCTGATACTCCAGACAGTTATTGCATCTATTAGTCTGCACATCTAGACTATAATTTACCAATTTGGTTAAAAGGATTCTCTGGGAGATTGTGTTGAAAGTCTTGCTAAAGCTTAGCTAGATTTCATCCACTGTTCTCTTTTGATCTGCATATCATTTAATCACAGAAAGCAATCAGAATTGAAAGCTTCATCCAGAATAATGTCAAACCCAATGAAATCTAACTGGGGTACTGTTTTCAATAAATGTGCCAAATACAGTTCAATCAAAGTGCAAATTTTTATTTATGATTATGTTATAATGATTACAACTTTTTTCAAAGAGATTCAAATTAACCTAAAAAGACAAAAAATATTTTCACTTAAGAATTTAAACTCAAAATTTTTCCTCCTTACCTCCTAGTGGCATGATTTTGTCAAGTTAGAGGGAGTTTCAACTTGATCTTGGCATATTAAACATTTTCTGGCTTTATTCCAGCAGGTTAAAAGTGGTTCAGAGTTTGTCTTGGCAGTCAGCGCTGGGCACTGGCTTATTTTCAGCTGGAAAGAGAATGTTGTGGTTGAACAGATTAGACAATGAAAGGGATACTTTATAAATGGCTTAAGTCAAGATACTAAGTACATTATTTTATAATACAAATCCTGTTGCTAGTAAAATGTGTGTGATAGGCAGGACAAGATGTTGGTTTAAAAATACTACTAGTATTTTTAATAGCACTATAATAAAAGCCCTGTGATAAAAATACATCCTTTACTTTTTCTTCATATGCTTTTAAGATTCTATTTTTCTGTACACAAAAATGTGGTGTTAGGCATATTTCCACCTCAGATTTAATAACTTAATAAACATATGTATTACTCATTGGTTTGTTTTCACACTTAATGTTATTTATGCATCTTACATAAATTAAGATGAATTTAGATTAAGGTGAACCTCTACTCTCCTCTTCAAANGAGAAATAAACATTGGATTCTTAATTTAATTTTCTTTAAAAAAAAAAAGGATACATTAGTTGAAAAAATAGGATGTTATCTTTTGAAGCTTTTGTGCAAATACAGACATTCTGAACAAAATTAGGTGCTATTGTTTCATAACATTGACTAAAGTATGATACAACATGAACTTTTTAAACCATTGCTAAACCAGTAGATATTTGGGAAAAAGGATCAGACAGTGTCTGGCTTGCAGTTCATCAATAAATGGAATAAATGAACTTGGAGAGTACAGCAGGGAATTCCACCCTTCTTTCCCCTTCCCCCACAATGACTGCAGTGTACTAAGTAGATGTAACAAATGCAAAATTAGGCCACAAATCTTCATTGCTGGTTATATTATACATGACAAAAATGACAGGCTAGTTACAGATCCCAGGTTAATTTTAGAGGTAATACTTATAGGGAAAAATAATTCACTGGACCAAATCCTTTTTCCTTCCTTGGACAAAACTTCTATCCAAGTCAAGAGATAATTTGCCCTTGCTTGTGTGAAAGCACTCTAAGGATGGACATTTGTAACCCTTAATCAACAGCTATTGCAAAATATTTTCATTATTTTAATTTTGAAGTACTTTTGTTTTCCTTGTACAATGTCTCCAACTATTGCATTCTGACAAGCATCATTATTTTCTATCATATCATAGCTTAATTGTGCAGCTATGGAAGGGTACAGTGGGATATGCTTTTGTTCCTTTGTCTAAATTTTTTCTAATCATGCTTGAGCAGAAATAGGCTCTTTTCATCTCCAAAAAAACCACCTCTCCTACCTTGCACAGATGAGGACAAGATGTTTTAGAGCTGTTAGCCAGTTATTTCTAGTTATCTCCAGTGCACAAACTATCACAGTTTAGCTGCTGAGCTAAGAAAGCAAACTTCATTGAGCACAAATTAGCAGCAGAACACTTCCTCCTCAGAATATTAGAGAAAGGGAGGAACAGAGTTATAAAATACATGTTAGGCTGTCACAGAGGAGCACACACTGCTGTGCTGCTTCTACTGGACACATCATACAGGAATACCTAAACCTGTGTGATTTTCAGATCAGTGTTTTTTCAAATTTATGAACTATAATTAGATTTTTTTCATCATTTCTAACAAGCACTGTTTGAGTTTGGTTTACTTATTTATGATTCCAAAAGATTAAATGTGTAAGAGTCAGTGATAGTTTATACATCTCCATGAAAATTTAAGTGTAATAATAATGTCATGTTTGTTACATAAAATAAGCAGCAATTAATATTTTCTCTTTCTGTGTGGAAGATAAACATTAAAATAGTGTTGTGAATATAATTTCCTTTTTTTTTTTTACAACACATTATGATAATGTCAATAGAAGAGTAAAACTAATGGAAAAAACTAGCCTTATGTAAGTGTAACACAGAAGGTTATAAAGTTGCCTTTTATGATGACTTACAAGATTGTTTTATTTTAAGATCTCTTAACTTGTTGATTCAAAGGGTAAGACTTGCACTTGGAAAGTCATTAAGGCAAGTAGAAAATGGCCTTTTATCATAGTCACCCCGTCTTTTTAAATTCAAGAGTTTTATTGCTGATGCTGTTTGCATTTGCAGGAAGTAATTATAAGGAATAAATTAGACATCATACTTGGAGCACTCAAGCTTGTCAAGAAGAAACATTAAAAAGCAGACAGTATAGGAGGAAAATTGCAAACAATAGAGGGAAACAGGATCATAATATTTTAAGTCAGTTTGATCACTGCTGTGTCAATCTGAAATATGGAGAAGCTCATAAAGTCTTCATGGAAGCATAGGTCTTTTCATTGCATGTACCCAAAAGAGTAAAATTTAGAAAGTTTAGAATTGGTAGCAGTAATAGACAGTTAAAGGAGGAAATTGATGATTTCTCCTTGTTCTCCTCCTCTGTATTGTGTTGGCAAGCTGATTAGGGAAAGGTGTTACTCCTTACAGCAGCGGTCACTTGTCCAATGTAGCCCAGGGAACTTGGATTAGGCACGCTTTTCCCTGAAAGTCAGTAACTCTGCACTGACACAATGAGAACCAATCCCTAAGGCATGATCCAGGCTTTTGTTATTATCTTTTATTTGAAGGGGTGAGTTGACCCAATCGGTCATTAGCTTTTCATTTTTATAGCCTTAAGTTACAGAAACCTATTCCTGGTTTTTGGATATTTCTTCACAGTGGAAAGCAAAATTTGCAGTCTGTACCCACCAGCCACAAAAACAGAGCTACACCAAACAACTGTGTCCTGAACTTTATGGCTAATTAGCTGCTGATGCCATGATCAAGAAATAGGTTCTGTTACCCAAGGGATGAAGTGTATAGGTGTTATTAATGTCCTAGCTCATATCTCAATAGGTCTTATGATCAGTGCTGCTTAAAGAGACTAAATGTACAACAGGGAATTAAAAATTATAGTACCCCTTTCACTAACTGAAATATTGTAAACTTGTTTCACCAGGGCCAGGATTGGTGTTAATGTACTTTGTGTGAAAAGTGCAATAGAAGCATTAGTATTTGACAGCACTGGTTGAAATAAGTTAAATTAATGGAGCTCTTTTCATATACAACAAGGCCATGGCACCCCTTTCATGCTGCTTACAGCCAGAGAAAAGTCAATACTTTTTTATTACTTGATGCTGACCTACATTCTGCACTACAAGTGCAGGCCCACTAATTGGTTTCAGTTGTGAGAAAAGTTTGCCCCAAAGAAACACTGGAGCAGATAAATCAATCTTTTTTAGGGTAGCTTAGTCAGTTTTGAGCACTTAAAATGACATTTGTGTTGTATCAACAGAATGGGTTGTTAAACTAATTTTGCCATGTCAGAAGGCCTTCCGAGTAGGAAGTATTGTTAACCAGTATTGATAAACTTGCTAAGAATAAAAGTTAGCTGGATCAACATTTTACTCATGTAACAGCTTGCCATTTCTGGTTTGCTTCTTTTTTAGAGACCTTCATGTCTATTAATAGGTCAGGAGGTTTACTATGACAGCTCAATTTAAAACTAATTTTATTAGTATGAGCATTAGGATCATACATAATACTTAAATATGACCACTTAGTATTATCAGAGGGGGTTGTGGACTATGGCTATACAGTGGCTCTTGGCAATTGTTCCTGGTTTTCAAATGAAGTGAGCACAAGGTGTGTCCCAAATTTGTGGTGAAAGCAAGATTGCTCAGTGGGCTTACCTACACTGCGGACATAACTATTGTGTGGATATTTATGCAGAATTTTCCATTGTGTCCTCTAAAGTCTTGATGCATATCTATAGATGTTGATTTCAAGCTAAAGAAAAGTGAATTTTGTTCCCTGGTTTTCTTGTTGGTTTGCTGTTTCTTTTTTTTAACATCTGTGCCCACTTTTCAGATATTTCTTCTGTCATTGTTTCGTAACAAGATATCTACAGTTCTAGGTCTCTATAGGAGAAACAGATAGAATTCAAGTTCTACAAAATTTTTTCACTGAGATCCAAAGCTTTTGTGGATTGGTTTAATTTTTTCATAGCACATGGTGTCATGGTTGACAGCTTGCAATTATACATTCTTCAGTATTGTTAGATTTGTTCAGAAGAGGACTTGGTGCTCTGAATCACTGTTATTGGTGAATACTTTTAATTTCATTCACAGAAATTGTACACTATCTTTGAAGTATCTTCACATGCCACATCTCCAAACCTGTGAAGGAAATCTGCATTCATACAGCGTAATGTAACTTTAATCTCCACTTATGTAACCAAATCCCTATTTATGCAACAAAATGAAATTTTGTCATTACAGAGAAAGACTACAAAAAGACTATTGAAATCTGTAAGTCAGGCATCATACGTTTATTGTAAGCTTATTGTTCCATGGTTATCACTTGATTAACAGCTGCATTATTACAGTTTTGATAGATTTGCTATAGGAAATTATCCAAAGTGTGTATGTAGGAGCTGAGTATGAATGGTAATAATGGCATTTTGTGGCCTTCAAATCTGTGAGAAGATGTTACTGCTATTTGCCTATTCTTGCTTTGATCTGAAGCAGATTACTTTCAACTTCATTACATTTCCAAGAAGACATTTAATTGTAATTCCTATCTCATGCTAAAGTGCAATTTCATACTACAGGAAATTGTGTTGTACTTTCAAAATTGTTTGGAGAGAAACTCTTGGTGTAATTTCAAAGGTCTTCAAGCCGATATGTAGGTCTACAAGGTCTCGTTTTGACAATGCTATTTGTATTATAAATACAAAACATGTTTGTATTTATTTATGTCTGCATACTCAGATGTAAAAATATCTTTAGAATTTACTGTAATAATATTAAAAAAAAAATTATGTGACTATTAGGCAAATATAATCTATGACTGAGATGAATCTTTGGTGCCTTTATGGTACCTTGACTCCACTGTTTATAACTGATAAGCAGACATGAGATTCAAGTAGTCAAGTATATTGAAAGGGTCCGTAGGTCTTGTTAAGCTCTGTTACTCGAGCTTGAGTCACTTACAATTTACTAGAGTGAAAGGATCAAAGGCTCTCAAGTTTAAAAATAAAGTGTTATATTGACTTTGTTTGGAAATTTAAAAATAGATCTTGGTCCTGAGAATTGCAAGTCTCTGGTGCTGAGAATTACATGACATGATATAAGAATGCATTCCATTAAGAATACATAAGATATACATTAGGGAGGAAGTTTTTTCCTCACTTGAAGAGACTTGGTTTGAGCAAACTGGAGATCCACAAGTCTATGGGCCCTGATGTGAGGGAGATGGCAGAGGTTATTGCCAGGTCACTCTCCATAATTTTTGAGAGGCCCTGGAGAACAGGAGAGGTGCCTGAGGACTGGAGAAAGGCCAATGTTGTTGCAGTCTTCAAAAATGATGATCGGGGTAACTACAGGCTGGTCAGGCTCACCTCCATCCCTGGAAAGGGGATGGAACAGCTTGTTCTTGATGCCATCTCTAAGCATCTGGAGGAAAGGAGGCTGATCACAAGTAGTCAACATGGATTCCTTAAGGCGAAGTCATGCTTGACTAATCTGATAGCCTTTTATGATGATATAGGTAGATAGATAAGATGAGGGAAGAGCAGTGGATGAGGTATTCCTTGACTTCAAGAAGGCTTTTGATACTGTCTCCCTTGGGATCCTCACAACCAAGCTTAAGAAATGTGGATTGAATCATGGTGCAGTGATGTGGATTGGGAATTGGCTGAAGGACAGATCTCAGAGAGTTGTGGTAAGTGGAGCAGAGTCTGGCTGGAGGTCTGTGACTAGTGGTGTCCCCCAAGGGTCAGTACTGGGTCCAGTATTATTCAATATCTTCATCAGTGACCTCTATGAGGGGATAGAATGACCCTCAGCAGGTTTGTTGATGACACCAAACTGGGAGGAGTGGCTGACACAGCAGCAGGCTGTGCTGCCACCCAGAGAGACATGGACAGGCTGGACAGCTGGGCAGACTGGAGAAATTCAATGAAATTTAACAAGAGCAAGCGTGGAGTCCTTNCCTGCTGAGGAGAGGCTGAGAGAGCTGGGGCTCTTTAGCCTGGAGAAGAGGAGACTGAGAGGGGACCTCATTAATGTTTATAAATGTGTTAAGGGTGAGTGTAGAGAGGATGGAGCCAGACTCTTCTCAATGGCATCCAATGACAGGATGAGAGGCAATGGGTGCAAGTTGGAGCACAAGAGGTTTAGGGTAAACACAAGGAAAAACATTTTCCCAGTGAGGGTGACAGAGCCTGGAAGGGGCTCCCCAGGGAGGTTGTGGAGTCTCCTTCTCTGGAGACATTCAAGACCCGCCTGGATCTGTTCCTCGGTGTCCTGGTTTGGGTGAAAAGCAAGCAAGTTTTGTTCGGTGATAACTTGGTCTAGGTGATCCTGCTCTGTCAGGGAGGTTGGACTAGATGATCTTCTAGGCCCCTTCTAATACCTAACATTCTCTGATATTAGAAGATAATATATATAATACTATATTTTATAAAATAAAAACTACAAAATATAATAAGAATATATAAGATATATAAGATTTTATATAGGTATATATTTTGTATAGATACAATAAGAAAAATTCCATTAAGCTCAGCTTCATGCTCCTAGTATCCTGAGACTGCAAACCTGTAAGGTCAATATCACCAATATGTGGAATCCATATTTATACATTAATTGATTCAAGCTACCAACAATGAGGGACTAACAGTGAAAATAATTTAGAAGCAGCCCATTTTTCCCCACTCAAAACTTTTGTTCTCACAGCTTCAATAGGACAATCTACATAACTTTGTCACTTCTGTGCTACATAATAATAATTTAAAATAGATGTTGTCATGGTTTAGGGACAGGGCA
>VYZU01076067.1:0-16568 GCA_013401355.1 Ceyx cyanopectus | reverse complement strand
CTACTTTCTGTCTTTAATGTGAATATCTGCCACTCTGTCCTGCTTCTCTGAGGCAGGTTTCTGAAGTCGTTTAAATATGCAGAATAGGCTTGTTTTAAGATATTCTGTTTAGATATTCTGTTTTGATGTGAGGCAGAATACAAGGTGTGTGAAATAGTCTATCAACATCTCTTTTGGAAAATGGTAAAAAAAAAAAACAACAAAAAACCGTAGAAAGCAAAGTGAGGGTTTTATCTTGTGTTCTCAGATTAATATTCTAGTATGTCCCTCAAGTAGCCTGCAAGTGTTGATATTCTTTTTCCTTAGGATTTAGCCATTGTTTAGTAGTCAGGTAGAACTGAATTAGTAAGACTGTGCAGACAGAAAAGACTCTTTTCAATGCTGATGCTTTCATGTATTGGCTTTTTTGTTTTTCCCTCTAATTTCTGCACTTTTGTCTTCTGCCCAAAGCAAATCAAAAGTTATTTCAGTTGACAGTAAGTCTGAAGTCATATCAATAAAGAACAACAAAGACACTAGAGGTTTCAGGTAAAAGTGGATTATTTGCATTTAGTTAATTATCACTTGTTCATCAGAACAGTATTTTTCCCTTTTTTTATAGGGAGATGCCTTTGTTCATTGAATAGGGCATTAGAATGGGATTAGTCTTCCATTGACTTTCTCCTGGGATTTGGACAAGTAACTTCCCTGTTATTCTGAATTATAGATATAATTATACTTAACTTCCTTCTGTGATATCAGTAAAATAGAAAGTGCTATGTAGTCATTTAGGCCTGGTTTTAGATTTTACCCTTAAATCTACTTGACAATAGTGTCGTGTTGTATGTATCATATTGCAAAGTCTAGGGTTTTTTGGAAACTCACAGCATTTTATATAGATTTATAATAAAGTGGATATTGAATGATTGCAGATATAAGCAAATGATTGGTTTGGGTTTTATGTCTTTCATTTCCTCGAGAAATCGTAGTTGAATTTGGAAATCAAGTAATTTGGCAATGATGATCATTATTCTTACACTAGAGAGCCTTTGCATTACAGCTGGAACACTAACAAGGAGACTTTGGAAAGTTCTCATCTTACATTTAAGACACTGGCTCACAACTTCTGATTGGCTTGGTTTGGGTCTGCCAGAGACACTCTGTGAGTTTTGACAAGTTGTTTGCTTAATCTTTACCTGAGTTATGCATTTTACATCTAAAATTGTGATAGAGATATTTTTTTTTCTATTTGGCTAATAGCCCTTGTACTACAGCACACAGTGCTTGTGAACAAGAGGTGCGCTTGTGAAGGAAACTAATCTGAACTGAAACAGAGCAAGTAAAAAGAAACATAAGATTTCAAGAACATGGTTTCTACCAGATCATGAGTCAGGGCTGACTGTAAAGGACTTCTCCCTGAAAAGTGCAGTCCTAACAGCAAAAAAAAAACCCTATGAAATACATTTTACAGGTTTCAGAAATCTATTCCTTATTAGAGGAATTTCTCTGGAAAGTTTCTGATAGTGTATTTCATCTACAGACCTCATCTGCCATAATTTGGATGTAGAAATGTAGAGTATTCAGGCTGATCTACAACTATTTTCATGTTTCTGTGCATTTTATTCAAGGAAGATTTCTCCATAACCATGATTTTTTGAACAATTTGCATGGAAACCCAAGAATTGTTTGTAGAAGCAGCACAAATAATTCCTGTGATGAATATCCCTTAGGCTACTACTAAAGAAGCTTCAAAACCAATTTTCCCTGAGTCTTTGCTGCTGGCCCTAATGTATTCACAGTAAGATCAGTATAAATGAGCACTATGAATATTTTCTAGGCCAGGATGATGAAAATCAATACAAAATTAATCGAAACTGCTGTTCTTACCCTGAAAATGCTCCTATGGCTAGAAAAAAATTTGAATTGTTTTCTCTGATGGGCTGGATTCCTGCAATAGACGTATTGAAAACTATCAACTAAGAAAAAGCATAGATGCAGGATAATCTCTGTATCTCCACATTAACTCTCAGTAATGAAGATGACCAACTACAAGTAGATTTTCTCTTGGAATAACCAACATGGTTTTAATGCAAATTAATATATACAATCTTTGATATGCACCATATAGTATAAAATGTAGGAGCAGTTTGTATAGTGATCACTTTATATCCTTCATCATCATCTTCTTTTCTTTGGCCTTAGTATACAGATTTCCTTTTGCATGACTCATTTGCCTTCTAATGCACAGCAAGGGTTTGACTTGCTGTTTCATTAGACAGCTTTAAGTCATTGTAACACTGGTGGGGTTGCTGCTGAGAAAATGGAAGAATTCCCTGGTAACTTCTAGTTTTAGCAGTTTTAGTTCCAACGTTTGTCCAGCTTAAACTGTGCACAGTAGGAGGGTGAAGGAAGAACAGACCACCAAAATACAACAAGGATAGATGTGCTTAGGAGCCACCTCCTACATTTTTCATTCTAATAATGAGATTGATGGAGGTTTTTTTCCCATTCAAATGAGCACAGTCACAATTAGTCTTTATTATCCAGAGAAAAAACAAATGGTGAATCATGGCTTCATATCCTAGAGTGTTTGTTATATAATACCTATTGCATTTAATTTGCATGCTTTATGCATATATTTATTATGCTGAAAGCTGATTACCCAATTTCTTCTAAAGTCTTTGAAGGCACTGTGCCAGCTCTTCCTAAAGTTTACAAGCATATTGTTTTTGACAGTCAGGAGAGTTTGAGATTTCTGTATTAATTACTCTGTTTACATAAAAATGAGGTTTATGTCATTTGTGTATTCCTATTATATGAATTTTAGAAATTACAGAGTAATTACAGCAATTGCTTAAGCTGCGTGTGGTGTCTAATTTAATTTAATAAGATGCATCTACGTCATTTTTCACATACCATGAAACTAGATGTGTGAGACAGTGAAGTCATCATGAACTGTTGCAACCTCACACGTAGAGTTCTAAAACCATTGTTAATTTGCCTAATGATAATTATCTACATAGTTAGGAAATACCAGTATGTGCATGATTTCTACTTTCTTTGTTATTTCATACAAAGAAATGGATGTTACCCTTTTCTTCCGTGTAGGGCATTGCCTTTACCAGTTGTAGTCTGGTGATAGTAGCTATAAGCTGTGGTAACACATTTTTGTAGGCCAAAAAGGAAGGCCATTTATCAGACTTGACAAGTGGTGGCTGAAAAATAACTTTTCCTGTAATGCAGGCGCTTTCCTGCATGTTTAAGTGCTGATGCTTTAAGCATTACAGCTCTTCCAATTTTAATTGATTTGAGGTTCACCGATTCGCTGACCTCTAAGTAAGTGCCAGAATATTCTGTGGGTTTGTTTCCTTTTAGTTGTCCCTCCAGATGGACTTACGGCCAAGGAGTTTCAAATATGTAAAGTCATTCTTTGGTTTAGAGACAATCCATACATCCAGGATTCCTGGCTTAGCTGTCCCTGAGCTACATGAAGAGTAAGTATTGCTTAGGGAGAGCAGAGCCTGAGTGGTGGGACTTAACTCTTCTCCAGGCCTATGTGGGTTAGGAGCTGGACAGCTGCAAAGTAAGGATGAGATTATAGGTTCTGCTGTGTGCTTGAGCTAAGGCAGCCTTACTCTGCCTAATCAGTGCCAAAAGCACTAAATATCTAACATCACTGATATTTCCATGTTACACTCATCCCTCGATGACCCCTAGTTTGGGGGTTGGTGAAGGGGTCGTGGCACCTTGCAGCTGGAAGTTGATGTTCTGTGGGTTTTTGGGGTTGGTTGGGGTTTTAAAGTTTTCTGGTTTTCACACACACATACCCCCCAAATATTTTCTTTTTTGCGCTTCTTGGGTTTTGTTTCAACTTGACCTCAAGACTTCAAGAAGAAATGAGAATAAAAACTGTTCTGTGCTCTGTGAAACAAATGGGAAGCATTGTAGTGACAAGTCCTTCCTGGTGATCAAAAATGTGAGAAAAAAACGACATTTTGTTTTCTGTTTCGGAGCAATCTGTCAAAAGTGCTGTGCTTCCTTAATATCATCACTTAAGGATGAAAAATCATACAGAATAAATTAATGAGTGGTTTGGGTGGAGTTTTCTTGGGTAAAACCTCAAGAATTTCTTTGTGTGCCATCACTTATGATTGGAAAAGGCGTTTTATGTAAAATTCCATTTACCTTAATAATGTATAATTCTAGAGGTTTCTAGAACTTGTTCCACTCATGTGACACTTAAGAGTTGATAATAAGGCAATAACTGAGGGGACTAAAGGCTGTCATTTCTCCCATTTAGACTGTGAGGACACTGACTTTGTCATAAAAGAAATCAGATAATGGAGGGATGAGCAAATAGTTTCAATTTTGCTTGTATCTATATAGAAGAGTCTATATAATAGGAGGTGTAGAAAAGGGTAGAAGGAACAAATTCAGGTAAGAAGAGATAAGAAGTACTTATTATATTATGGCTTTCTATAGCTACTTTCTGGAGAAAGTGCAGTCTTTTCTTCCTCTCCAGATATTCAAAGGATGATATATGCACAAAGATCAGCCATTTACACAGAAAACTCTTCAATTGCTAACTTAAAAAAGCTAAAATTATGAGTACCTAATAGAAAACAAAACTGTAATTTAGACATTTCATTATTCCTACAATGTAGGAAACTTTTTTTTCCAGCTGCATAAAAGCACTGCTTTATTTAATAGAACTCCTTTAGTTATTTCTACCTGATCTGCTAGAGTTGCTCACAATGCTTAGCGAACTAATGTTTGTGTTCATTTATCATTAATGGAGCCCAACAATAAGCATATGTATATTTTTAGTCTCTATCTATAGATAGATATATAGAATGGGATAGGCAAGCTGTAATAAGCTTTCTGCTTCTTAGCAAATAAAAATATACAGCCCTTCATATTCTTCCTTCCTGGTCAATAGCATACTTAGCCTTAATTTTAGTGTTGTTTTCAACAGCAGCATGTTGACTGCACATGTGCTGATTTCAACGTTGTGTGTCTATATGTGTATGCACATATATATATTGCTATATAGATATTCACCTACGACTTGAGTGGTTAGATATTGAACTTAAATAAGTGGTAATTAAAGGATATTTGGTATATATCTACCACTGGAGGAGGGTCCATGACAGGCAGTTTCAGTGTTCCTGGCTCTTCATCCAGTGTCTCAGGGGTGATTTGAACCTCTGTGATATGGAGCTGGAAGATCAGATAGTAAGATTATTAATAGTGTGTTGGTTTATATTCAATTGCTGTAGAATGTGGTTTTCACATTTTTATACATTAAACATACCAAAGAGAGGAAGAAATATATTACAGAAAGAAAAGCAGGATTTAGCTAAAGGATTTTGCTGGTGTCAGAAGCTGTCAGTATGGTGTATGAGTGAGAAAGTTTGAATAGATAAATATTTGTCTAAATATCTGTTTCCACTATTTTTTTAAGCTATGTGATCTGTCCCAATCCTTAAGATCATCCACTTTAGGTAGCTAAATAAAACACGTTCAAAAATAGAGTAAGATTCAGTGATGTAAACATGGACATTTTACTCAGTTTCAGGAGAAAAAAAGCTCATAGTAACCAATGTTGTTTCTATATGAAATCTAAACCAATGAAAAGGAGTTTGTAATAAATTACTCTTCATACTCCTTGCTCTAGACTCTAAAATGGCATGGAAACGAGTTGTATTACAAAATTATTTTGTATTTATAGCTCTCCCATGAGAACAGGGCGAGAGAGTTTAAGCTGGAGAGGAGAAGGCTCTGGGAACACCTTACAGCAGCCTTCCAGTACTTAAAGGGGGACTGCAGGGGAGATGAAGATGGACTCTACCCGCCAGGGTAGTGATGGGATGAGAGGTAACAGTAACAGAGAAGGAGCAGATTTAGACCAGATGGAAGGAAGAAATTCTTTCTGGTGAGGGTGGTGAGACATGGGGACAGGTTTTCCAGAGAAGTTATGGATGCCCCATCCCTGGAGATGTTACGACCTAGTAGAAGGTGTCCCTGCTTGTCCTGGGTTCAACTACAACAGGATTAATTACCATCAGGAGATGGGAAGGGGCCACAAGCAGGACAGCCAGTCAGGCTAGCCAGTGGGCTACTTGAAACCATGCTGACATCATGAGCCAGCAGCCTCATGATGCTCAGCTTCCAGCTAGACCCAACCCATGGCAGTGCCCATGGCTCTATCTGTGTGTGTGATCTCTTCTGACCCCAACCATTCTGTCTCATTCCATGGTTCTGTTACATACTGTCTTTTAAACTTATGGCATTCAGAGTGGGACAAATCAGCAATTTCTCACTCAGGCAAATTTTTATTAAGCAGAGTCAAGACTTAATGAGATTTTACCCTGAAGATTGACATATGTATTTAGACAAATATTATTGTACTTCCTTAAGGTTCTTTAAAAAATAGAAAAGTCAGTGAGCAACTGATGTAATGGGGAAAAAATGTTAAGGCTGCCATCTGAGTTTTATTCCCTTTGCACCTTTGAAATTATTTTTTTAAGTTCTTGAGAAAACAGATTGTCTACATTCGTTTCGTATGCTAGAAGTTTGTAAGAGGAATCATTAACACTTTATTTTGAGACAGATGATGACACCAAATTCAGATTTTCTAACAGGGATGCTATCCTGCTATATTAAAGCTGATTTAATGAGCTCCAACACTATTTTTCATGCCAAGACTTGAGTTCAGATTCAGTTTCATCTGCAAGAGCTTGTAATGTGTATAACAAATAAAGCACTGTAAATAAATTTCATACCCAACTTTTTGTTTTGGTGATAACAGTATCAAATATTACAGGAAGGGGAATGCCAAGTTGGGTCATAGCAGCTGGGATGAAAGCTCCCCAATGAGCTCCCCTTTGCATGACCTTTCAGAAGTTGGTAGATTTCTTATAGCTTTTTTTATACCTATATTCTATAAGTCAAACTGTTAAGTTGTATGGATAAAAAAAAAAAAAAAAAAAAGCGCCTTGACAGCAAAAGGAACTATAGCCTCATGCAAATACAGTTTATCAAAGAGCGATGATAATTTCTCCATAACTTAATCTTCCCTGGGTGAATCATGCATCATCTGGGATTTAAAAAGAAGCACCAAGGCCTTTTCTCTCACCAGACCATGAAATACCTTGGGAAGTCAGTGCACATTCTTCTGTGCTCCTCCTGCTCTTCCTCAGATGTCCGCTCCCTCAGGCTGAGGAGAACCTTACTGCACCAAGTTTTTATTGGCAGTTGAATTCTGAGCCCCTTTTGAGGATGTTTCTATTCATTTGCAGATCTCATATATACAGCCTGAGCCTTTCTGTGCTGTTCCTTGCAGTGTGTCTTCTAGGGGTCAGGTTGTTCATTTCTGTGACACTGCTAAGAGATTTTTCACAGCAAAACTCTCTGCCTTAGCTCTGTGGTGTTGTCAGAGGTTAGGATGTCATGAAAAAAAAGGTGTGATTTGTACTTGATGTTTTAGCTTTGTCTTGAGATCTCATTGAATTGTTTAGTCATTGTTCAGTTAGCTGGGAAACCTTTACTGAATCCCTGTTTGGATTCTAGATATTTCTACAGAGTGAGGCATGTAACAGTTGTGCTGCTTATTTAGTAAGCTACATATTCTTGTTAACACAGGCAGGAAAGCTTTGTATTTGACTTACAAATGATACTCTAAAAAAAAACCACAATTACTAACACAAAGCCTCTTTGATTAGATAATTGTGTCCCCTCTTGGAGCCAGATTTATCCTGTGTTGTTTAGTAGTGAAAAGAGGAAGACCTCAGGGAGGCTGGCAGAGTTCCTTCTCAGAGCTCTCTTATTTGCATCTACAGCCCACTTGCCTGGTACAAATCAGAAATTCCCTGTGTATCTAGCAATAGAAGGCTGGAGAAGAGGATCCAGTTACACCACCAACTGGCAAGAGACCCTTCCCAAGCTGTCCATCCAAGAGACCACTTGGACTGCCCAAGAGAAGGATTTTAGTGATGCTACAGAGGCATCATCAGCAGACAATTGACAGGCACTTTTCCCCTTCACTTTTTTTTTTTTTTTTCAAAAGTGAAGATATCCCTGTGAGATGTGGTACTGTTACAGACCTGAGACATCTGAGCAGGCAGCAGGAGAGGAGCTGAACTCACTAGCTGTACAGTATCTCAGAACATTTAGGTTCCCAGATTAAATTGCTACTCTCTCCAAGCCAATGAGTAGTGTAAGAAAAGCCAAACTACTCTTGTGATTCTTCTTTAATACTGGAGTGAGGTCCTCCATGACATGGGTATAACTTCCATTGATCACACTTTGAACTTGGTGTTAGCAGTGGTCTTGCATTTGGGTTTTGATACACAATGAGCAACTGCAGCATGCTGCCAAGAACAGGAATATTTTTTAGATTGTTATTAACCACTGAGGTTTGATAGACTTCCCATTAGAAGTTAGTGACAGAGAGTCTAATCGTATCTCCACCTGAACTCAATAATTTCTTCTCTGAAGCAGGTGTCAAAGCAGAGAAGGTCTGAACAGCCTGTAGAGTTTCCTGAAGCTAGTTTGTGCCACATTTGACTGTTAAGAAAATAACATTAGTTTATCCAACTTCACTCAAGTAGGTTTCTTTGCTGTTCTCCATTTTGAAGTGAAACAACCAGTTACTCTTAAAACTTAGAGCCATCCCTAGTCCCTGATTTCATAAATAATAATTACAGTCTTAGGATCTAAAATTCTACTCAGTAAGGTGGGAATTAACACAGACAGAAGGTATTAAAAAAAATAAATAAATCAAGAACTGTCTAAGAAAGGTTTGTTTGGCAAAAGTAATGAAAGAGTGAAAATATCATTTCCAGAAGAAGAATAGAACAAGTCCCCAGGTCTGGGATGAAACAGCTCCACTGACAATAGTCCTATTAGGCAGCAGTCTCACTCATTCTATCTTGAGCTGAATTTAACATTGAATGTCAGCCTCCCCAGCTGAGACGACAGCTTGACTTTGGGAGGGTAGACACTTTATGTTTCTATCACCACTTTTTTCTCACCGCTCAGTTACACCCCCAGAGAGAAATTTTTGAAAAGCAAAGAACAAAACATAAGGATTTTTGACTATAGAGGTTAAGTTTATTTTTACACTCTCAGGAAAATGCTAGGAAGATGTGTGTGCTTGCAAAAATAATTAATGGTAGAAAACACACACTTCTTATCTCTTTGTGGGCTAGCTTTCTTTTGGTTCATGGTGCCCAAAATTTCAGTGAAATATGAGACTAATAGACAGCAGGGCAAGTTCAGGAATGGGCATTAAAGGTCACTTTAATGTTGTCATGTTAGCAGATCAGAAGAGCTAGAATTAAGATCACACAGGAAAAATTATGAAAACTTTGCTGCCTTCATTCTCCTTTACCTAAACTAATCACAGAAGCAGTCTTCCCTGTTCTGAACTTTTTATAAAGATCAGTACAGGTATTAAAACCCTGGGGCTTAGATTATCAATTTTCAGCTAAAACATGTACATGAAAAATTTAACTGTAGCTACTGAAAAAACTGTATTCATTGGCAGTAGCTTCAAGAGAAGATAGAGAGGTTGAATCTCTAGCAAATACCAGATCTGTACATTGACTAATCCCGGGTATTTGATAGTTCATTGTTTGTTGGGGTTTCCTTCCCTTTCCCTTTCCCTTTCCCTTTCCCTTTCCCTTTCCCTGCTTTCCTTTCCCTTTTCTTTCCCTTTCCTTCTTCATAAATTTGTGCTATTATTTCTGTTTTTATGTATCTTTTGTTGTTGTTGTTTTCCTTATTTTTATGGGAGAAGGGCTGATAATATTTGAAAATGTAGCAAAAGAAATAATTACAACAAATGTAATTTCTTGTAGGTAATTTCCTTTTCATTGTGTTGTTGTTGTTAATCTAGAGAGACTAGAAGAAATAACTTTTTTTTTTTAATAAATCATGGAATCATAGAATTATTACTGTTGGAAGAGATCATGTCCATGTCTACATGGACCATGTCATCATGACCACATCCAACAGTCAACTATTAATAAATAAACAACAGCAACAGCAACAAACATAAAAAAGGAAAACCCAACAACACAAAACAAAATGAACAAAAAACCAAACCAAAACAACAAAACCAAAGCAACCACCAAACAAAAATCAACACAATACCCGAAAACACCCTACCCTACCCCACCTCACCATCCCACTAGAGCATCTCCTGAAGTGCCTCTCCTACACGTTTTTTGAATAACCCCGGAGATGGTGACTTCACCACCTCTGTGCAGCACATTCCAGAGCCTGACTACTCTTTCAGTGAAGACTTTCTTCCTAATATCCAAACTAAACCTCCCTTAGTACAACCTGAGGCCACTTCTTCCTGTCCTACCACTTGTTACTTGGCTGAACAGAATGACCCCCACCTCACTACACCCTCTTTCAGGTAACAAGCTCACCCCTCAGCCTCCTCCAGACTAAACAATCCCAATTCCCTCAGCCCTTCTTCACAGGCCTTGTTCTCCAGACCTTTCACCAGCTTCACTGCCCTTCTCTGAACTCGCTCCAGCACCTTAATGTCTGTCTTGTGGTGAGGAGCCCAGAGCTGCACACAGTGCTCAAGGTGCAGCCTCCCCAGTGCTGAGGACAGGGACACCATCACTTCCCTTCTCCTGCTGACCACACTGTTATGATCCAGGCCAGGATGCTGTTGGCATTGGAGTTGTGTATACACCATTCAATACAGCACATAGTGGCTCAAGACAAGCAGGTGTAAAGTAGCAGGCACATGTAACGTGGTCATTTCAGAATTAGATCTGGAGATTGGAAATCAGAGTTTCTGTTCTGGGATTTTTGTCTTTTTAGGAGATCTTAGCCACATCACTTGAACTTCCTTAATTCTGCAAGTAAACTCTGTTATTATATGTTATGAAAACAATACTTCTCTAGTTTTCTGGCAATTGAGAGTGCTATATAATTTTTTTTGAGGTCTTAAGATGAAAGTTTTCTTTTCCCCCCAAATTCAGGAAGAGAATTGTTCTCTTTCCCGGAAGTGGTGAGTGTGAAAAGTGGTAGACTTTACAGTTTCTGACAAGGAAGGAACTTACCATCACCTTGCCAGTGATTAGGTAGAAGGCTTCTCTTATTTTGACCGTCTTCACCTGTTAGTTGAGTGCAATGATAACTGGTATAAAATAATGACAGTATTTTGCAGTGATAGTTTTCATTCACAGTCTTTTTTTTTGTCTTCTTTTTTTTTTTTGGTTTTTTTGTAGATGGGGATTGTGAAAAGGTGTAGCTCTTGTAGGAATAAGTAGATTTTGAGAAATGAGAGCAGTCCTGAGAAAAGTCTTTCTGCAAGATGTAGCCTATGGGAGGTAGGATGTATGATCAGATTGCATCTCAGAAGTCGTATTTATGCTGCATATATTCAAAAGAGTGAAGGAAATTTTTACTGTATCTGGGACTTTGGAGTGGGGAAAAATCTGAACATTTAAAAATCTGATATTAGTTAAAATCTTGAAGTCTTTATTAGTATTTTGGACTTAACTCAAAGGTTACATGGAATTTTTCCCAAATGAAGACTAGAGGCTAGAACCTCACCTGCTATAAACTGGCATAGCTCCACTGAAGTCAAACAGACATGTTTGAAACAGATGAGGAGATGATTGCTGTTTTCAGAATGGAGCCTGATGCTCATTCTGACCACCTAGTTTTCTTCTTTTTTTTCTTTTTTTAATCTTAAATAATTTCTAAGCATTAAATAAAGTTTATCTTTTAGGTATTTTGTAGTGTTTTGATAAGAAGTATGTAGATATAGCACCCTATGTGTCAGAACTAGAATGCCTCATTTATTACCTAAAGTATTTTGTGGTCAGAGGGGAGAAAGGGCTGTGATTTTCCATGCAGTTGGCAGGAGTACTGTACAGAGGAGACCAGTGTATCTATTAATCTCATCCAGAGAAGCAGACAGTGAAGAGGTTCAATTCTGTGACAGCCTAACCATTAACAGCATCCCAAACTTGATTTTATTTCTTCACTTTTTTGGACTGAAAACATTGTGGCTAAGATTTATGATGTCATTGTCATCTCTGCCTTTCCTCCATCTCATCTGTATTCTTTACAGAGCCTATAAACATGGGCTGTCAGCAAGCTAAACCTGTCAGATTTCCACTGCCCCCCTTCTCTGTCTGCTACTATGCCGCCCGAGAAACAGCCCTGCTTGCTGCACCCTCACTATGATTCTCATCATCACATCTCATTCATCACTGTGCCTCCAAACTCAGCTCACAACATTAGAAAAAAGGTCAGGGATATGAAAGGAAAAGAGAAATAAACAACTACCCAGCGGAAGCAGTTGAGCTGCAGGAGACGTGGGAGGTAAGATCGGAGCCAATTTCTCTGCCAGCAGCTGTACTGGGCATAAAGTACTTGCTATACAAGTTGTGAGTGTTTTAAGCTGGAGGGTTGTGTAGGGGTTTCCTGCAGCTTTCCTGCTTTACTTCCCAGCACAGAAGTGTAATGAAAGGATGGAAATACTTAGTTAATGATGGAAATGTTTACAACTTTTTATAAGTGGACTAAAGATGACTGATGGCTGAGCAAAAAACTAATAGCAGGCAAGATTGGGACTAGAGAATTCACTGATCATCCTTACAGTGATGAAAGGACAAGCCCTGCGTTGACTTTTGGAGACAAACTTTAAGAAGCTTTAGATTCGGGATGGGGGGAATCTTGTATGAATGAAAAAAAAAAGAGATTTGACATGAAGCAGTAATATGGCTTTAAGTGTGATCTGCTTCTTCCTATGTGCTGTAGTGTCAGTGTAGTTAGGTGTAATTTATAGTAAAAATTATTCTGGTTTAATGATATCCCTTTGCCCTTCTCCTCGCTGCTGCTTTGACAATTTATCACTGAGCAGGTTTGTTTTCTTGGTCAGGAATTATGGTTTTTGACTCTAAGCCATTTTTTTTCTGAGCTTGGCACTTTTCATTAGAAATAGAAACAGCTCTTAACTCTTTCCTTAGTTGCATTTTGGAATTTAAAATATTGATGCAATATCATGCCAGTAATTTCCTTCTCTCAGAAAATAAGGGAAATACGTGAAACTGATGAACCTAAAATAGAAAACTTGAAAAGACTCTTTTCAGAAGAGTTTGATACAAAAAGAATTAGTTAGTGCAACCATAATGTTTTTTTCCCTCACAAATAATATCCGGCTTATAATGATATTAGTTTACAGTTTTATTCATGGATGCAGTAATTGGTTTTAAGAATTTGATATGACCTGTGTTTATGACACATTACCCAGAAAGAATGATTAATTTGGTCAAATATTTCCAAATACCAATATCTTAATTAAAAAAGTAATCCAGACTGTGCTTTATGTGAGCACACATTGTTTATGTTCTAACCTTTTTTGATATGCTCTGTCCAGTTCATGGTAAAAGCTAGGATTTATGCTTTGTGTTATTTAAGCTAAATATAGAAGATAAGTAACCTGATTATTTGATACTTTTCAGTAAACACCAACAACAGAAAATATTTTGAAGTCTCCTGGAGAAATTATCAGGCAAATAATAATAAAAAAAACCCAAATGTATACAATTTAAGAAAAAAGGAAATTTCATGGAGAATGATTCATGTGATATCCATTAAATGCAATACTTTGGATGCAACTTCAAACCTGCTAACCCTTCTGCCACTGGCTTTTTAAAGGTGAGCAGGAATTCTGCNAGAAAGTGAGCTGAGACCCCACACTCCCAGCCCCTGAGGCCTGGAGGTGATACAGCCACGACATGCCAATGGAAACTCCAGAGCCCAAACACATTACAGATAAATCAAATCTGCATTACTCTATTACTTAAAGGATAAATTGGCTTCAAAGGTTATTATCTTCTTCCTGCCAGTGATTAATAGCTACTTTTCTTGGGTTTTTTTCAACGAAAGTTACCACTATTTTTTGAAATCTGATTTGAATTAAGAACTACCTCCCAGGGGGGATGAGGAGGAAAGCTGTCTTCTCCAGGAAGACAGTTGTCAGAGCTCAAGTAACAAGTCCTGCAGGCATTCAAAACAGAATGGAAAACAACAGATCAACTGGAAATTACTGTGTGTAAGAGATGGAGTAGGCTATTTATTTTATTAATGCATATGCATGTGCCTATGGAAACGAAAACAGAAGCTGGATCTCTCTCCAACAGGATATTTAGCCTATCTGTCCACAAACTGGGCTCTGGGAGTGTGGTTCCCAGTCACAAGGCCCCTTTACTTTTCCTCATAGTGCTGAAGATCGTTATTAGAGACTGACACATTGAACTCCAAAGTTCTCAGAACACACAGAGAACAAAAGAAATAATACCTTTCTGAGTTGGCTTTATGAAACAACCCCATCTACCTCATACAACTCACATTACCTGTGGCTGGAACAGGGAGTGGTGGGCAGCAGATAAGAGAAACCAACTTCGAGTTCAAAATAACCTCTCTCTCCTCTGACCTGAGAGCTGACAAAAGAAACTTTGAAACATCCCAGTGAAGTTTGGTTTATCAGCTTAATGGTCATTTTGCCACCTCTGGAGCAACCCTGTCTCCCTCACTGCTCAGAAAGTGAACAACAGATAAATACCATGGCTTGTTAAATAGAAAATATTCTTTAAAAACATTTGCTCTATTTGTTATCTCCTCTGCACAGAGAGTGGAGGGAGCCTGGAAGGTGCTGATAAAAAGGATTGCGGTGGATAAATGAATGGAAAGGTGCTGTCCCCAACCTTTCAAACTTGTCACTCAGACTAAGGAATTCATTGTGCAGATAAGCTATTTCTCTGGAGGCCATTTAAAGGGGGACTGCTTCAATAGTCTTCTTTTTCAGGAAGGGTAGAAAACTTAGGCACATTTGACACACATTTAAAAAAAAAAAATGAATTACTTGCTATATGGAATTAGGGGAAACATTGAAACACATTCAGATTTCTCTTCAGGAACAGTTAGTACTCTTATTTTTTCAGATAGGATTCTCTTTCTGGGATTCCTAACTAGTCTGATCTTCTATTCCAAACATTTTATTAAGACCTCTTGAAAATGTGAAGAGGGTCCAAACACTGGCATGCTTAAGAGGTGTTTGATCTTGATTGATGGTGCATAGCACATGAGTAGGATCTTATTTTTACCACTATTCAGTCATTTGATGCTATCTAAAATACTATTTCTTTAATAGGTGTGTGGTCCAACCACTGGGTATATTTGGATATTGAATTTTATAATTAATTTCACTTTTCCCTACAAGGTTGCCATGATTTATCAAGAATTCAGAGTTCTCTTGTACATCTCTTGAAGGAAATCACTGTCCAGTATCAGCAGTGTATCCATGCTTTGATTGTACTGCTTCACTTATTCTTTTCCCTTTCCAGCTGAGGCAAGCCAAACATTAAATCAAAATTAGCCCATTTCAAACTTCTTGCAAGAAGATGAACAAAGTTACAATTTAGGAAATAATGTGCTCTTTTCTATAGTTATATTACTTTGTTTTTAAAATGTCAGTGTTTGAAATGGTTTCAAATAATTCATGAGAGACCAGAATAGAGCATTAAATGTATTTGGTTTCTACTTTGTTTCTTATGCTGGCATGTGAAGATGTATAGCAGTGCTTGACATTTTATTTTCTTCAGGTCATAGCCTGTAATGTTTTTAAAGAAGCCTAGTGCTAAATGTACTTTAATGTTGCACCCCAAAATACTACGTCTTTAAAAAGCTGTGTCATTATTTCATATAAAGCTCAGGAATTAATTCAAAATGGAATTATTTAGAGCTGTAAAGAAAGAAAGTGAGAATAAGTAAAGCAATTTTTTTTAAAGTACAGCCACATCATCTGATGGTTAGTCTTACAAGAATTATGCTAAACAGTTGAAATGCAAACTACTTGCTACATTATGCATTATATTCATTATTGGTACTGTAGTTAATATTTTCTTGGCATTCTATTGCCCATTTCAGTAATGGGATATAATGAGATTTTTTTTTTTTTTTAATGCACCAGGTGTGCAAAGTGTATTATTCAGGATTCAGGCAACCACTGGAATCTAGTCAAGGCTGAGATATGATTTCCAATAATCGGAGATACTCAGCCCCCTGGTGTGTAACTGTTGTGGTTTAACCCCAGCTGTCAGCTAAGCACCACACAGCCAGTTGCTGTCTCCCACTCCATCTGGATGGAGGAGAGAATTGGAAGGGTGAAAGGGAGCACTCATGGGTTGAGGTAAGGCAGTTTAATAAAGCAAAAGCCATGCAAAGGAGCAAAGCCAAGGCAGGAATCCATGCACTCCTGCCCACCAGCAGGGGGGTGTTCAGCCACCCCCAGGAAAGCAGGGCTCCATCATGTGTAACAGTTATGTAGGAAGACAAACACCATCACTCCAAACGTCCCTCTTCTCCCCTAGATGTATAATGGGAGATTTATAAATTTATAATATGACATCATATGGTCTGGAATATCTCTATGGTCAGTTGGGGTCAGCTGTCTCAGCTGTGACCCTCCCAACTTCTTGTGCACCCCCAACCTATCTGCAGGTGGGGTGAGTAGCAGAAAAGGCCTCCACTTACCTATTGATGTA
>VYZU01076055.1:776-28131 GCA_013401355.1 Ceyx cyanopectus | reverse complement strand
CTTTTCTGCAGTTGGGCAAAAAAACCCCACAAGCCCCCAAGGACCTTGTTAGTTACAGCATCATTTTGGAAATTTTTTTTTTCTGCCTTTTTTTTTTTTTTTTTTTTTTGGGCAGTATTAATGTCAGCAATGTTTTTTTAATTTCTTCATTTCAGACAGTGGTGATTCTGCCAAAAATAACTACATTGGAATTTCTCATGGCCAGCTACCTGATGATATTGCATATTTATGTTTGCTGATCTTTTTTGTAACAAATACTGGAATGGTTTAGCTAGCAGTCCTTGAAGAATAAATCTGTCTTGTTGGACAGTGGAAAATATAAACTTCTTCTTCTTCTCACTCTCTAATGTATATGCCAAAGAGAATAACCAGTAATGAGAGAAGTACCTGGCAAGGATGCAAAAATATGTCCTAATTACTTTTGATGGGAAAATTAGGTTTTAATTTATTTAATGTCTTCATCTGATACATTCAAGACATTTACTATTAGTAATGATAGGGAAAAGCAAGAGCAGCTGCACATTCAGCTGAACCATCTATCAGAAATTGAGCTGAGATCACTAATATTTAGGTCCTCATATTATTTGAATGAGCAGCATCAGCATTTCTATTTTTCAGGGCTTTTTTCATTCCAGTATTTCAAAAGTTTGGGTGGGATGGGAAGTTGTCAAATGCTTATAACCAGTTATTAAATAATAGTTTTACTCTCGATTATGTTGTGATATTAATGGCACCAATATTTATCATTACTAAATGAATTTTCATCATTGTATCTTAAAGGACTGTGCACAGACTGGAAATGCTAATCCTTGTGTACATATAAGAAAAACTAAGCAAAAAAACGTTGGTAAATTTTGAATGGTGAGATGTTTGGGGAGCTAGCCTTAGCTTGATCAATTCTCTTGATTTCCCCTCTGTTCCTCTAGCAGCTGCACATACAGCTATTCCCCCAGTTGTGGTAGGAGACTAGAGCTGAATGGGGGAAAGGGCAGCAGTGGAGCCAGGGCTGGGTGTGGGTGGGCAGTTGTCGGGAAGCTGCAGGGGGCCAGTTGGAGCAGAGAGCAGAGTGGGGCGGGGGCAGGCGGGCGCTCTGCGTGGGGGTTGCTGTGTGGGCTGTGGGCGTGGACTGGAAGCACATTGCCCAGATGAAATGGGCTCAGAACAGCCAGTGAGTTGGCAGGAGCCTGTAAAACCAGTTGCATGCGACGTGCTCAGACACTGGCCAAGTTCCTGGTCTCCCCATTCCCACCATTTCCTATTCCAGCCTATCTGATGTGCAGCTGTGTGTTCAACACGCTCCCTTTCAGCCATCCTCTCTCTCAAGAACTTTTTAAAATCTAATGTGAAATTTATGGCCATTTCCCTTTACTCTTATTCTGTCTATTTCCTTTTCATTTCATTTGGCCTTGTTATTACATGCTTTCTCATGTCATCTTCATTGTTTTAATTTACTTTTCTAATAATTTCCTTGCAAAGCCCCTTCCATCTATAGGAGAGGTACATGCAGCTCACTCAATATTTACTGACCATCATATTCCCTCTGCTTGTATGTTGTACTAGCAAATCCTTCTCTGTTTTGTCAGCTTCTAGGTGCTGGGCTTGACTGCTGTATATTGAGCATCTAGCAAAGGGTGCTGTCATTTCAGAAAAGGTTTATCCAGCAGTATTTGCATGTTCATAATTATCTCACAAACCCTTGAAAAAGTTAATCGTGTGCAGTGCCAAGCCATTCCTCCAAAGGTTGAAAGCTGTCAGCTCTCCCTGACTTGAGGACAGGCAGCAGGTTAGACTTGCCCACATTGGATCACTTCAGTGTGACAATTTATTTCAGTATATTCAAAGTCAACTCATGGTAGGATGTTTGAAAAATCTAAACCATATTGGTTTGTAGCTCAGGTTCCCAAAGATCATCTTGGACTCGTGGTTTTACAAATGTGTGTGTGTTCCCTATAGGTAGTCTTGACTTGAATGCCTCTTATCTATTCATTACATAAACATAATATATTTTAAAGTACTTCTGGGATATAATAAGTTATATGAATTGATAATGGAAAAATACGCTAAACAGAATATTTTATAAAGCACATAGCAGCTTAAAATAAGCTTATTTCAGCGTGTAATTTAATAATAATGCAATGTTAATATAGGATAGAAGTAAAGAACATAGGGGCAGAATTGCATGACCTTCATTTTTTTAACTGTATTACTTGCATGGACACATTATTCATTTGCCATGGTCAGAATGAAAAAAGAATCTGGAATTGTTTTCATAGCTAAAGGAAAATATGTGAGCAGTAATAAGAAGACTGGCCATGTCAAAATCTGGAATCGCTCTTCAAATTTGCTTTGAAAATTAAGCTTTTAACACCAAGCAACTGGCTCTCTCAAATATCTTGTTTCAAGGAAAATATAGAAAGCAATAAATTGCAGTATCAAATGGCCACTGTAACTAAATCTTGTTCTTCCTTCAGTGGCCTCAGGACAATTGGTCTAAAGTCTCCTTTAAAGAAAAAGGTTATAATTACTGCTACAATTGTTTGCTTTCCCTTAGATGTAGAAAATGGGCTTCTTCCTCCTTTGTCCTTTTTAGGGCTGTTTTAACTTCATCTTTTAAGGTATAACTGTTTATGTGTAAAGTTTAAGACTGCAAGTGATTTGATGCTATCAAATACAAATTTTATGTTTTGTTCTCAATGTACAGAAACAGATATTTGATTTAACATGTGATCTACTGACTATACTGTTAGTGATATTTAAAAGTACACACTAATTAAAAAAAAAAAGCTGGTAAAATTTGGTTTTACTGGAAACTAGTACTTAACATTTTGCAGGACTGAGGGTCTTGGCAAATCTAGGCAAAGCTGGTTTTGCACAGTTGCTGATATTTCTAATCTACAATAGAGAAGAGACTGCTTTATGAATGTTGAAAAAAGATCAACACTAACACCTAACAGATGGGTTGTATCAGGAGAACATTTGCTAACAATACTTGATCTTAAAGACCTGCTGATACTGTGTGGAAAAGATTTGAAAAACATTTCAGAGTAGATTAAGTAAAAAGGCTTCTAATGACACAGATTTCACAACCATATACGTTGTTTTAACGGACTAATTAAATAGAGCTCATTCTCTGAATTAGTTGTTCCACATGTCAATTTATTTGGTTGTGGTTTTTCTATGAAAGCATGGGTTTTGACTTCAGCTTTGTGATAGTACACAGACGTCCCCTGTGTATTGGATTTTTTTTTAAAGCATATCCCAAAACTTCTGAAACAAATCATTAGATTTACATATTTAATTAAGTGAGCTTAAACAGGAAGCATACTGTGAAAAGATCACTTAATTGTGCTGAAACTTTCTGGCATTTCAGGATGGTGTAGCTCTGTAAGCAAGGAAACCACAGTTAAACATTTTAGAACTGCAAGATGAAAAGGAATTCAAAGGCAGAGAGTTAGAAGTTCATTGTTTGTAAAATATTTATTTTGCTACAGTGCATGAAAGTAATGGATTGGGGTGGGGGGGAGGGTGGGGTGGGCATTAAATGATTTATATTATCTTTAAAGGAAAAAGTGCATTTCTTGAAATTTACTGTTAGCTCAGGGCATCTCTAACTATCTTAGTTATTCCTGTCCCAGATAAATAGATGCATGTTAGTGCCTTGCATGAATTAATCTCTTTTGCACTGGGAACTGAAGGACAAGGCCAATAGTGGTCTAAGATGAGGGGACTTAAATTTAATTCTCTCATTGCTACACAATGGTCCTACCTACTTATGTGATACCAAAGGGGAGATGGTTAAAATGTTTGCAGTAGTGGTATGTTGTTGTTTTTTTTTTATTATAAGTAAAGCTAAATAGTTCTAAGATGGTTTTATCCTTTGCGTACAACTGTCTTCTTACAGCTTGCAAATTTATCCACTTAATTGTTCAAAATGAAATATTTATCTCTGGATGTTTGCCAAGCTTGTTCATTTTTCATGTTTTTCAGGTAAAATGGCTTTTCAGTTCCCCTGAATAAGACTAGAATAATTCTTGTCCTTAAATAGCTCTAGTGCTCCTGAGTTTGAGTACAAGTTTGATATTTGGCTACAGGATGAGCATTTGCCCTGCTTCTGGTAGTATTTCTTACTTGGACAAGTTTTACACAATAGTTGAATTTTCAGACTTCTTAACATTTTAACAAATATATTAAATGTATCCATGTGGAATATTGTCTGCTCCAGAGATGAAAGAGACTTTTTAGGCAACTGTTTCCATGCAGTTCACAAATGCAAATAGTGCTATTGCATTAGTATGAAAATAAGCTGAGGAATGTTTTTAAGCATACAGATAATTCCATGTCAAATGTCATGACTCCTACCAGGATATTTTTATAAATTGGTTTTCATGGCTGGTCTTCAGAAGCATCTGAGCAAAAAGTAAACAAGAAGTGGCCTCATGCTGAACAGCTAGAATTAAAATTTTGGTTAAAGCATTGTCCATTCTTTGTACTGAGCCACACAGATGTTACTGGGGGCAAAGCGGCCACCCATGTTGTATAGTACAATGGGCTGAATTAAAGCTATACACATAAAATTCAAACTGGCATTTCTTAACTCTCAAGTGTTTCTTCATACAGTAGCTGTCAAAAAGCCCCCCATAATTTTAATGTGAAAGAATAATTTTCTATGTAGCTATTGATATCTCTATCAAAACTGTGTGATGAGGAGAACCATATCTAAAAGTATGTGGAATAATTTGCTGTTGATACACATCTTCAGCTGCTTTGCTTCTGTTCATAACCTCAATTCTTTTTGTTCTGCTTACATCCTGTATGTGTTTGCCCTTATAAATCATGTTTGTGAACACTGTTACACTGCAGTAGTTCACCTGGAGAGCTGGTGAATGTTTTCCTAGCGTGCACCACACTTTAGAGTGCCTGAGGTTGCAGATTCTGTGCATTCCACTTCTGACTTCATATGCAGCCTTTCTGCTTTATCAATACTTCAGCTGTTGTTCAGAAGGATAATAAATATTTCAGGAGTGTTTTGTGCCTCTTAATGCAGTTCAGAGGGTGAAGAGGACCTATGGCTATCAGATAATAGCAAGCTTATCTAGGAACTTTCTTGCTAAACACTGGTGATAAATAGATGACATAATGAGAGTCTGTGACATAACTGGTATTTTTTCCCACAGATACTGTAAATTTCAGGTAATGAATAAAGAGTACATTTCCCAGCTTGGCTAAATTAGCTATGTGCATCACTGCTTAACAGGAACTTTTTCATCATCACAAAAACCTGGCTTTGGGAAAGAAATGTACTCTTCATTCCCAAAGGTAAGCTGATGTTTGGCAGACTTGGAGCCAAATGTTGCCTCGCTGTTGAAAAAGCTTTGTTAAATCGAGTTGCCTCTCATGTAAACCTTGACTTTGTATTCAGTAAATCAAAATTTCTGAGAACAGAGCCCAGACCATCATGGAAATGTCCTTTGCTTTTACAAGAGAAACTGTAACTAGAAAACTCTGTTGCAGGCTGCTGATACAGCTTCAGGGTACAGCTGATAGGCTGGGACAGAGGAAAAAACACTTCACTTCCAGTCAAAGGAGAATTCTGTTTGGAAAACACCTGAAGACNAACTTCTGAAACAAATCATTAGATTTACATATTTAATTAAGTGAGCTTAAACAGGAAGCATACTGTGAAAAGATCACTTAATTGTGCTGAAACTTTCTGGCATTTCAGGATGGTGTAGCTCTGTAAGCAAGGAAACCACAGTTAAACATTTTAGAACTGCAAGATGAAAAGGAATTCAAAGGCAGAGAGTTAGAAGTTCATTGTTTGTAAAATATTTATTTTGCTACAGTGCATGAAAGTAATGGATTGGGGTGGGGGGGAGGGTGGGGTGGGCATTAAATGATTTATATTATCTTTAAAGGAAAAAGTGCATTTCTTGAAATTTACTGTTAGCTCAGGGCATCTCTAACTATCTTAGTTATTCCTGTCCCAGATAAATAGATGCATGTTAGTGCCTTGCATGAATTAATCTCTTTTGCACTGGGAACTGAAGGACAAGGCCAATAGTGGTCTAAGATGAGGGGACTTAAGTTTAATTCTCTCATTGCTACACAATGGTCCTACCTACTTATGTGATACCAAAGGGGAGATGGTTAAAATGTTTGCAGTAGTGGTATGTTGTTGTTTTTTTTTTATTATAAGTAAAGCTAAATAGTTCTAAGATGGTTTTATCCTTTGCGTACAACTGTCTTCTTACAGCTTGCAAATTTATCCACTTAATTGTTCAAAATGAAATATTTATCACTGGATGTTTGCCAAGCTTGTTCTTTTTTCATGTTTTTCAGGTAAAATGGCTTTTCAGTTCCCCTGAATAAGACTAGAATAATTCTTGTCCTTAAATAGCTCTAGTGCTCCTGAGTTTGAGTACAAGTTTGATATTTGGCTACAGGATGAGCATTTGCCCTGCTTCTGGTAGTATTTCTTACTTGGACAAGTTTTACACAATAGTTGAATTTTCAGACTTCTTAACATTTTAACAAATATATTAAATGTATCCATGTGGTATATTGTCTGCTCCAGAGATGAAAGAGACTTTTTAGGCAACTGTTTCCATGCAGTTCACAAGTGCAAATAATGCTATTGCATTAGTATGAAAATAAGCTGAGGAATGTTTTTAAGCATACAGATAATTCCATGTCAAATGTCATGACTCCTACCAGGATATTTTTATAAATTGGTTTTCATGGCTGGTCTTCAGAAGCATCTGAGCAAAAAGTAAACAAGAAGTGGCCTCATGCTGAACAGCTAGAATTAAAATTTTGGTTAAAGCATTGTCCATTCTTTGTACTGAGCCACACAGATGTTACTGGGGGCAAAGCGGCCACCCATGTTGTATAGTACAATGGGCTGAATTAAAGCTATACACATAAAATTCAAACTGGCATTTCTTAACTCTCAAGTGTTTCTTCATACAGTAGCTGTCAAAAAGCCCCCCATAATTTTAATGTGAAAGAATAATTTTCTATGTAGCTATTGATATCTCTATCAAAACTGTGTGATGAGGAGAACCATATCTAAAAGTATGTGGAATAATTTGCTGTTGATACACATCTTCAGCTGCTTTGCTTCTGTTCATAACCTCAATTCTTTTTGTTCTGCTTACATCCTGTATGTGTTTGCCCTTATAAATCATGTTTGTGAACACTGTTACACTGCAGTAGTTCACCTGGAGAGCTGGTGAATGTTTTCCTAGCGTGCACCACGCTTTAGAGTGCCTGAGGTTGCAGATTCTGTGCATTCCACTTCTGACTTCATATGCAGCCTTTCTGCTTTATCAATACTTCAGCTGTTGTTCAGAAGGATAATAAATATTTCAGGAGTGTTTTGTGCCTCTTAATGCAGTTCAGAGGGTGAAGAGGACCTATGGCTATCAGATAATAGCAAGCTTATCTAGGAACTTTCTTGCTAAACACTGGTGATAAATAGATGACATAATGAGAGTCTGTGACATAACTGGTATTTTTTCCCACAGATACTGTAAATTTCAGGTAATGAATAAAGAGTACATTTCCCAGCTTGGCTAAATTAGCTATGTGCATCACTGCTTAACAGGAACTTTTTCATCATCACAAAAACCTGGCTTTGGGAAAGAAATGTACTCTTCATTCCCAAAGGTAAGCTGATGTTTGGCAGACTTGGAGCCAAATGTTGCCTCGCTGTTGAAAAAGCTTTGTTAAATCGAGTTGCCTCTCATGTAAACCTTGACTTTGTATTCAGTAAATCAAAATTTCTGAGAACAGAGCCCAGACCATCATGGAAATGTCCTTTGCTTTTACAAGAGAAACTGTAACTAGAAAACTCTGTTGCAGGCTGCTGATACAGCTTCAGGGTACAGCTGATAGGCTGGGACAGAGGAAAAAACACTTCACTTCCAGTCAAAGGAGAATTCTGTTTGGAAAACACCTGAAGACAACCAGAAATATGGTCAGACTTATCCCTGGCACTTGCTTAGCTAGCTCAGTTCCAAAACTTCCTATGCACACGAACTAACCTCAGGTGTTGTATTACTTAGTCTTTTTGCTTTGGGTTTTATTTTTAAAATTTTTGATGTTGAAAATGTGTTAATGTTCTTGCTTCTTGCTTATTCCTTCATGACTGTTGAGGATGGTATTTTATCTTGATACTCTATGTTTCTTGAGAAATCCACTCCCCCTTAATGGTGGATTTCCACTTGAATCACGTTGCCATTAGGAATGAGCTTTAAAATTAATATGATGGGGCTCCCTTCAGTGGATATGTGGAAAAGGCAAGGGTTGCAGAGGTGTGAATGGAAGCCTTCTCTAGAGTATCTACAGAAAGGATGATCTCCCCTGTGGACAGATGCAGAGAACTGCATGTTTTTCTCCTCAGCTGGGAGTCTCTTTGGGACAGTCCTTCTGCCCCAGGCAGACACTGGCAGCTGTGCTCTCTCCCCTGCTGTGATTGAGGGCTAATGTGAAGAAACCATAATTTCTTGATAAATCTATTCAACACCTTTCTTGTACTACCATTTTCTCCCATTAGCCTTTTTCTTCAGCAAACAAGTACTTCTTTACAGTTTTCAAGCAGTAAATGTTATGGTTTTTTTCTCCTTCTTTTTTTAAATTTCCTTGAGGTTCCTTCTTTGAAAATGGAACTTGTTAGGTCATCTCTTCCATCTTCTGGTATGTTCAGGATTGTCCCACAAAAGCAGTGATAGATTTTTGTCCAATTTACTGCTCCACTTCCCCCTGGAGACCAGACTTCAGATGATTGTCTAATGCATCTTAGTGGCAGATACTTTGTGAGATATGACAAATAAATGCCTGGATTTTTTTTTAATGTACTGTGTCAACTTATGATTCATATTTAAAATAAATATATTACTTTACCTGTATGAGTAATAACAATTTAAAAGTTATAAAACCCCCTAAACAACCCTTTTTAATAAACTATTGTTATGTGTCTTGTTAGAACAGTTGCCAGGGCATGAACAGATTAATGAAGTCAGGACTAGTTTTGTTCAGTTTTCCTTAGAGATTCTGCACCACTTGAACTGCACAATTTGTTTGTTTGCTGAGGTTTTGAGGTTTGTGGCTTTTAATTAAATTAAAATATCTCTAGCAGTCACGTTTATAAAACCTTTACATGTTTTTATTGGTAGCTTTTTTTTCCATGTTTTTGGGGTCAAAGTAGTTTTTCTATTAGAAAGTTTTAAATTCAAATTTGCAATAAAAAAAACGAAATCACATTTATATGCTTCTATGTAATTTACAGCATCCTCAGAAGCTGTTACAGCACATTTATTATATATGTTATTTATGAACATTATTTCTGTCTGAACTTTTCTGGACTTGGATTGTAGCCACTGGACCTTTGCTTTGTTGTATAGTTTTGTAATGTCTGATATCTCTGCAGGGACTTGTAGGAAGACAGCACATTCTCTATTTATACTTCTTGTGTCCAGTGGGGGAAAAGTTTATCAGCTCGAATGAGCCAGTTCTCTTGGCTTCAGATGTGGTGGCTTCCAGAGGGTGCTCTCTTGGTTGACTCATGCTTAGGTTGATGGATCCTCTCTCCTGTGTGGGGCAGGGAGGTCACACTTGGAACTCTTGGTTTGTTGCATCCCTGGCAACAGCTGATAGACAGCACTGGACATCTGAGCCTATCCTGGAGTCACATCCTGATTTGTTTGGTTTTAATCAGGCATATGTTCTACTTGATTTATTATTTGCAATGAAACAAACAAACAAAAAAGCTTAGTATTTATGTGAATATTTACCTGAAATGTTTAAATGAATAGGGGAGAGGTGGGAGAAGTTCCTAGACAGGTGTTCACAGCACTTAATTTGGTGTTTTTATCACAGTGTTGTAATTCAGCCCCTATGAAATTAGAAAATGGTAGTGGCTTCAGAGTTAAGTGGTGTCTGGGTAACTCTTGACATGTGAGTATCAGACAGTACTGCACCCTCTGCACCTTCCAGGTACAGACCTTCAGCATTTGAGCTAATCAAAGATTTACGAACTCGTGGGAGGATACAATAGCAAGTGATAAAAATGGACAAAAGATTCCAGAAACCTGGAAGCTCCTGCCACCTTATGTTCCTTATGTTGTAAGAGGCAGAGAAAAAAACAGGCCAAAAACACTTTCAGCAGCTCCCAGACGAAGGGAAGAATGACAGTTCATGCTGTTTTTGTCAGATAACTCTTAGTAGAGATGAATCAGAACCTAACTAAACCATAACCCCTGCTGCTGCTTCTGTGGCCAAGACAAAAGAGATTGTTTTTATGGAAGACAAAAGTAGTCCTAGGGTCTGAATTTTATTATTTTTTTTTTAAGGCAACAAAGGAATACAGCTGTGAACTGATCTGATGTCAACATCTGCAGATACAAATAGGTTTTGTATATGTATTTAACCTCAGCTTTTTATCTCTTGGAATTTTAATAGCATTTATTTGTTACTGTATGAATCTCACCCTTACAGACCTCTGGTGTGGTTTCAAAAAAGTGTGTTCAGCTTCACCCAGAGACCATTTTAGATTTGGAAAATTTGTGATTACTTTGAATTGCTGTCCTAGGAGTTTTTTAAATATCTCTTCATAAAATGATCTCATTCCTCTATTACTGATTTATTTAAATTTGAGTCTGTTAGGTTTATTTCACTGTAAAATCATTCTAGGTATTAAGGACATACTAGTCACGCAGGGTTGCTGAGGACAAAATCTTAGCAGTATTTTGGAAGTAAAATATTTTTTTCTAACTAACTTTAAGAAGATAATAAAACTAACAAATAGTTTATAATCAAAATGCTGCATTAATGCCACTGCTAAGACAGTCACAGAAATATAGCGGCACCTCTTAGTAATTTTAATTGTAGTTATATAAAGTTGGTTTGTCTGTGGCATGTAATGAACTGAAGTGATGCTGGAGGCAGTTAATGAGGTTAATTCCAATTTATAATATTTGCAGAATTCTTTGGCATATGTTATGGCATTTGAATATTGTTATGCTGTACTGGTACTGCTATNCCCCCTGGAGACCAGACTTCAGATGATTGTCTAATGCATCTTAGTGGCAGATACTTTGTGAGATATGACAAATAAATGCCTGGATTTTTTTTTAATGTACTGTGTCAACTTATGATTCATATTTAAAATAAATATATTACTTTACCTGTATGAGTAATAACAATTTAAAAGTTATAAAACCCCCTAAACAACCCTTTTTAATAAACTATTGTTATGTGTCTTGTTAGAACAGTTGCCAGGGCATGAACAGATTAATGAAGTCAGGACTAGTTTTGTTCAGTTTTCCTTAGAGATTCTGCACCACTTGAACTGCACAATTTGTTTGTTTGCTGAGGTTTTGAGGTTTGTGGCTTTTAATTAAATTAAAATATCTCTAGCAGTCACGTTTATAAAACCTTTACATGTTTTTATTGGTAGCTTTTTTTTCCATGTTTTTGGGGTCAAAGTAGTTTTTCTATTAGAAAGTTTTAAATTCAAATTTGCAATAAAAAAAACGAAATCACATTTATATGCTTCTATGTAATTTACAGCATCCTCAGAAGCTGTTACAGCACATTTATTATATATGTTATTTATGAACATTATTTCTGTCTGAACTTTTCTGGACTTGGATTGTAGCCACTGGACCTTTGCTTTGTTGTATAGTTTTGTAATGTCTGATATCTCTGCAGGGACTTGTAGGAAGACAGCACATTCTCTATTTATACTTCTTGTGTCCAGTGGGGGAAAAGTTTATCAGCTCGAATGAGCCAGTTCTCTTGGCTTCAGATGTGGTGGCTTCCAGAGGGTGCTCTCTTGGTTGACTCATGCTTAGGTTGATGGATCCTCTCTCCTGTGTGGGGCAGGGAGGTCACACTTGGAACTCTTGGTTTGTTGCATCCCTGGCAACAGCTGATAGACAGCACTGGACATCTGAGCCTATCCTGGAGTCACATCCTGATTTGTTTGGTTTTAATCAGGCATATGTTCTACTTGATTTATTATTTGCAATGAAACAAACAAACAAAAAAGCTTAGTATTTATGTGAATATTTACCTGAAATGTTTAAATGAATAGGGGAGAGGTGGGAGAAGTTCCTAGACAGGTGTTCACAGCACTTAATTTGGTGTTTTTATCACAGTGTTGTAATTCAGCCCCTATGAAATTAGAAAATGGTAGTGGCTTCAGAGTTAAGTGGTGTCTGGGTAACTCTTGACATGTGAGTATCAGACAGTACTGCACCCTCTGCACCTTCCAGGTACAGACCTTCAGCATTTGAGCTAATCAAAGATTTACGAACTCGTGGGAGGATACAATAGCAAGTGATAAAAATGGACAAAAGATTCCAGAAACCTGGAAGCTCCTGCCACCTTATGTTCCTTATGTTGTAAGAGGCAGAGAAAAAAACAGGCCAAAAACACTTTCAGCAGCTCCCAGACGAAGGGAAGAATGACAGTTCATGCTGTTTTTGTCAGATAACTCTTAGTAGAGATGAATCAGAACCTAACTAAACCATAACCCCTGCTGCTGCTTCTGTGGCCAAGACAAAAGAGATTGTTTTTATGGAAGACAAAAGTAGTCCTAGGGTCTGAATTTTATTATTTTTTTTTTAAGGCAACAAAGGAATACAGCTGTGAACTGATCTGATGTCAACATCTGCAGATACAAATAGGTTTTGTATATGTATTTAACCTCAGCTTTTTATCTCTTGGAATTTTAATAGCATTTATTTGTTACTGTATGAATCTCACCCTTACAGACCTCTGGTGTGGTTTCAAAAAAGTGTGTTCAGCTTCACCCAGAGACCATTTTAGATTTGGAAAATTTGTGATTACTTTGAATTGCTGTCCTAGGAGTTTTTTAAATATCTCTTCATAAAATGATCTCATTCCTCTATTACTGATTTATTTAAATTTGAGTCTGTTAGGTTTATTTCACTGTAAAATCATTCTAGGTATTAAGGACATACTAGTCACGCAGGGTTGCTGAGGACAAAATCTTAGCAGTATTTTGGAAGTAAAATATTTTTTTCTAACTAACTTTAAGAAGATAATAAAACTAACAAATAGTTTATAATCAAAATGCTGCATTAATGCCACTGCTAAGACAGTCACAGAAATATAGCGGCACCTCTTAGTAATTTTAATTGTAGTTATATAAAGTTGGTTTGTCTGTGGCATGTAATGAACTGAAGTGATGCTGGAGGCAGTTAATGAGGTTAATTCCAATTTATAATATTTGCAGAATTCTTTGGCATATGTTATGGCATTTGAATATTGTTATGCTGTACTGGTACTGCTATTGTTATTTTTAACAATAAAATAAAAATGGATGGCTAACGCTGTTTATTGAAGTGAGTTTTATATGCAGATATTAATGTTTAGTCTTTTTTTTTCAATGTGAAAAATGTGATTTCTTATTAAAGTCTTTACATTGAAAGAGGGAAAATGTAGTTCTTTTCCCCAGACTACTGATCTTCCACTCCCAGACCATTGTCGGTGTTAGCTGGGCTTGTTTTTCAGGGTCAGGATGTCAAGTGAACTTGTAAAGTCCAGTGTTGTGCAGTCTCCCTTTATCTTTCCTCTCGTAGAGTGAGGCTTCTTTGCCAGTTTCCATGGCACAACAGTTCCTTGGACAACAAAGTGTAGGTGCAAAGTGGGTTTGCTTGGGTTGGGAAGATGCTTTGCTTCTGGCAGCTTTCCGTTTACCTGTTAGCCTCACTTGCTGGCCAGTTTAGCATGAAGTTGCCCTTCACGTTAAAAACACAGCCCATCTTATCTCCAGATAAGGTCTCCACTAGTGCGGAGCAGAGAAGGAGAACCTCCCTTGATGTGCTGGACACACTCTTCTTTATGCACCCCAGATGCATCAGAAAGACACTAGTTTGCAAGAAATGTTTTCTGGAAGAGAATCGTAGAATCATGGAATGTCAGGGGCTGGAAGGGATCTAGTCCAACCCCCTGGCAGAGCAGGATCACCTAGACCAGATCACACAGGAACGTGTCCAGCTGGGTTTTGAAAGTCTCCAGAGAGGGAGACTCCACAACCCCCCTGGACAGCCTGTTCCAGTGTTCCATCGCCAGAAGAGGAGAAAATGGAAGAAGAAAAAGAAGAGCTTACACACAAACACTAGTAGTGCTTACAAGGGTGGTAAGATACAGTAAATGATTCTGTGGTAATGTAAATTGGCTTACACTGGGGGAAGAGAGAGGTGAAGCTGTTGCAAGACTGAATTGGCCAGAGCTGGGAAGGGATCTGCCCAGCGGCGGTGCCTTTAAACTCAAAAAGCCACATTGTAGTTGGATGCAAACTCTAATCTCACATCTTAAACAGGGAAAACTTGAAGTGATTAGGTAAGACAGAACAAAAATAAAAAGGGTTTATAGACAATCTCCCCCTTTGTCCTGGCAGGCAGCTTCCTGCTTTCAGACTCTGTTTCAGTCAGCTCAGTGCCCTCTGATAGCAGCAGGGTGATGGGAAGGAACTTATGGAGAGCACGCTGCTGGCCCTGGGCCTCCTGCAGCAGCTTCTGTCACAGCACAGGCTCCCCATGGCTTGCTGGGGGTCCCCCCTTTCTTGTTTGCTGCAGCTGGCCAGGCAGCCTTCTGCTGCAGGCAAGGGTCAGCTCCTTCCAGCTGATAGTTTGTCTCCCCCTGTTCCATGCCCCTTTGTAGGCTTTTAAGGCTAGACACTGTAACTGTAAACTGAGAAGTAAAATAAAATAAAAAAACTGCTTCTCAAAGGAGATTCAAATCAAATCAAAGGAAGGATTGGGCAAATGCCACTTTTTGATCTAAAACTGCTTTCAGATTGCAACAGTTAGTCAGAATTGTTCTGCAGAAGGATTGCTTTTAAGGTTTGGATGAGATACTAACATTTCTGGCAAAATTGCTTTCTTCTCATACTATGGTTGTGGTTCCCCTTTTTCTGCATTAAATCCACTGTTCCAGCCTACTTCTGAGGATATATGTGGACTGTAGACACTGCAGATCTTGCCTGTGCATTAGCAATAACAGCTGTTGGAGCCTGGAGTCCACTGTAGCCTTATAAATCCACTGGAGAATAAGCATCAACCTGGTTAACACCTGCCTAGCTCTGCTGACATAGGAGTTTTAAGACTAGCTTGGGTATGTGTGTACCTCATTGCAGTGTAGCTACAGCAGCACAGTTGGCTACTCAAGTCCAAATCTCTGTGTTAGCTCAGTTGTTTCAGAAAACAAGCAGCCTTGACTGTACTGGGTACTCATTTGCAGCTCCCTTTAATCACAAAAGTCATTCTGCAAATGCAGCACCATCTTCTGCCCACCTGCCCCAATTTCAGGAGTTCCAACCTACGCAATTTTGAGCAAATTTGTGCTGTGAGTTCTAATTTTCAGGTCTAGTGTCTGTGCTTCACGTTCTGTGCCATGCCAAGTGAATGTGTACAATTTGGGAGGTTTCTTGGCTGCGTCTTTGACTTGTGTGTGTTGTGGGGGATGCAGACATTTTTGTAAAGTATCTCAAATAATGAGTTTCCTCTGGTTATTTTACTGTTTTATGTTGTACAAGACTGAGCCTTGCCAAAACAGATTTTTACTTTACTGGAGGAATGGAAATTCATTACTTCACTGTTAATTTCTGTGTCTGGCTGCTTTGTTTCATCTGTAGTCCACAGGAGTTTTGCCGCAAAGCCTCTAATGGACATTTTATCTTCCGCTACCCCTTATGATGTCCAAATTAAACTACCTCTCTTGTTTGGATCTTGCAACAAGCATCACTGCTCTGATCCATTCTGTAGATGGAGCTCCCCTCAAGTGCTGTTACTGTGATTTCTGCAAGTGAGCCAAAGGTGGAAGGGCTGTAAAAGGGAGGAAGAGGAGTTTTGACATTTCTACTTATATAATAAATTCAGAATTTAACTGTTGCCATGTACTGGCCTCTCCTTGGCCTCACGGGGCTTTTCTCTTCTATTATGTTGTAAGCCACTACTATATAGCTTCTCATAATATACCCATCACTGATCCCACGTGGTACGATTTGTTATATGCTGTATGTTTTGACTACTTCAAGATTTTTGTTATTTCTAAATTGCCTACATTTTAAAACAAGGTGTGGAGTTGTGAGACAGAATACTCAGGCACTTATCTAGACTTTGAATCATAAACTAGATCAATGATTTTTTTAGAAAGCAGAAAAGAGAACATTATCTACAGAAGGAATTGCACTCATGGGCTCTTGGCAGCAGCATGTGGATCTCTTGCTTTTATACTTACGAAACTAAATTAAAAAAACCCAACATACATATATTAGGTCTCCTTGGTGTTGCACCTTGTTTATGGAGCTCTTCAGTGACAGTTAACTACCCAGATGTTTGATCAGCAAGGGGAAGCCAGTTTAAGCACAAATGAACGCAATGCTCAGTTATTTGATTCTCAGCAGTGGGCCAACACAACAAGTTCTCTCTGTGCAATATAGTTAGGTATTGATTAAATAGTTATCTTACACAGTGAAATATGAGAAGTTGGAAAGTCATAGCAAGGGAAAACCGTAGGGGAAAAAATTTACTGAAAGTAATAAATAGAAATTATATTAAGTAGCTTTTAGTGTCTGATGTTGAAAAGGGCTCTTCTGTTTTTGCTGGTGGAGGTGTTACTAGGTCTGTCTCCAATTTGTTTACAAAGTGCTTGTGTCCCCTTGTCATTGTGAGCAAAGCTGAGGTGTGCAGCTGAGTCTTTGAAAGCCCTGGGCACTGGCAAAGGTCAGCATGGAGAGGTGTGCTCAACTTTTTCTGAGTGAGGTCTATATTTCCATCATGGCCACAACTTCTGTGCAACATCACGCTCAAGAAAAAAGAGCCTTGCAAATCAATCACAAATTGAAAGTAGGACTAAAATTCAGCCAGTTTATTTGAACACCATTTATTTATGACAACCCCTTCACGCTGTCATGGAAGCTTGTTATTTTCAAGAGTCACAAGACATACAACAATGTGTCTTTGGGGCATCTGTGCCTCTTCTGTGTTTTTATTGCAAGGCCAGGCAGCGGTAGCTTGCTGATAGGGTGCAATGCCACTCCATCGTCCCTGAATCATCAAGGTCCCATGGCTCACTAAATCTTTATGGTGTTTTATATGAGGCTTAGACAGTGACATTGTTCCCTGGTGGTAGAAACAGAGCGAGACAGATGGCAAAAGCCATTCTTTTGTCAGAAAAAATGAGGTGGCGACAAGAAAATGGAAGGAGAAAGTATCAATATAAATGTGTACGATCAAGAAAAGCAAAAAGGATGGAAAATGATGGCATACAGGGGTTAAAAAGGCAGGAAAAATCAGTGTCCTCATTCATGGTTAATGTACCCCATTGATTTCAGGAGATCTCTATTGCAAATAGTTTTTCTGAATGCGGGCGGTCTAGTGGCAATGTTCTCGCTAACCGTATTTCTTTCTATCCTTGGAAGCTATAATTTTCTGCATGTAAAGATTCTGTGCTCTGGTGCATAAAGGTTGCCCCAGCATCAGTCTTCAGTTTTGTAAGGAGTGTGGTGCATTTTCCTCAGAAATGGGAAAAGCAGTCAGAAACCACATGAATAAATGAAATGTGGTACATGTGGCTGTATAAACTCACAGAGGTTCCATTTGTACTACTTCTAAGTCACAGGCCATCAAGTTAGCAAGCACCTTTGTCACTTCCCTACCCTGACACCTCAGGCCCCTTAGGCAGATGATGCTTCATTGCTCTGCAACATGCCATGGATATGAAGAATCCCACTGTTGGTACAGCTCCCAGTAGCCTGCCTCAGCCTTCTGCCTCATCCACCCAATTCAGTCTTTTCCACAGCTTTCCACTCCATAGTGTAATTTGAGATTCACTTTTTCATTAAAAAATGCAGAACAGAGCAGTTGTATATACATATATATAAGAAAAAAAAATCCTTAGTGATTTCCTAATATCTACATAACAAGTTTCATCACAGTCTTCTTAATTTGTTTTCATGCAAGTAATTTTCAGCAATTCTGTTAAAAGGTTGGATTCAGTATGTTCTGATAGTCAACTGCAAAATTGTGTTGTCTTTTTCTTGATACACTTTTGTCTATCAAGAAAAATTTGTCATTTTTGTTTGACTCGGACTTTTCCCTGCCACCTGGGGACATACGTGAACAGGTTGGCACACTGGTTAGGGCTAATCCTACATCAGTGATATAAACCTCGAAGTTTGTGAGGAAAGAGTTAGCAATTTGCAGTGTAAAAAATGGCACTTTTTTTTTTTACCTCTGTATGGAGACAGGGGTTGGCTATTTAGTTCTAATATTTTTCAGATGTTCTCCTCAAAGAACAAGCCTGTCTCACTTGAGTCAGAAAAGCAAACCATGGGAAGAGAATACAAGCATCTGGAAACAGTGCACTTCACTGGAACGGCTGGGGCTATGATGGTTTATGTCTACAGTGTCTGTATACATGATTGGAAAATGACTCGTCTTATGAAGTCCAGTTTTATTATCTCTGATAGGCCATTGTGAACCTTTTTACTTCTCTCCTGATTTCGTTAAACCTGGATTTTTATGGAAGTTATTTCTATTATTTTCTTCTACCCTGCCCTTCCACTGACTGCTTTAAAACCAGTCAAGCTTTTCTAGCACATCTGGCTTTCCACAGCTCAGCTACACTCCCCAAAACAGTGATTGCTTTAGCAGATCAGTTTTCTTGGAAAGACTTCGAAACAGTGATCTAATAAACCTGATATGTTAAAATACTTAAGCATTCAACAAGTGTTTGGCGAGACAGAAGGATGTTCTTGGAGTTAATATCCAAGGCATATAGAACACGTAGTGTCTTGGGGTGCTCTAGCTCATTTTATAGTTTGCTGCCTGTAGAGGTGGTTTGGATTTTTTGGTTGTTGGTTGGGGTTTGTTTTTTTGTTGGTTTTTGTTTTTTTTTTTGGTTGTGTTTTGTTTTGGTTGGGTTTTTTTTAGTCCTGGTTTTTCCCTTGGTTTGTGATCTTAATTCCTGAGGTGTAAGCATGTACGTTGGGCAGGTCAGTGTTCAGAAGTGGCTTTCTCCAGCTGTGTGCTCTGTGCTTGTTTGATCACCAAGAATTTGTACTAATACATTGACTTTAACTGGATGCTTGGCTGATTGACTCTGTCATCACCTGATAGCTTTCTGCAAACCCAGGAGATCTGGGGAGGCCAGTTGGAAGGTTCAGCAAACCAGAGCTTAGTTCTTCTTCCTCCCTCCCTGAAATTAGCTTGTTGTTTCCAAGATGATTGATAGATAGAAGGGAGATAAAATTCTTAATGAGATATTACAGAATCACACAGAATCACAGAATCAATATGGTTGGAAAGGACCTCCAGGGTCATCAAGTCCAACCTTTGTCCTAGCATTTCTCTAACCACTGCACCATATCCTCAAGTGCTGCATTTTTCGTTCTTTAAACCACCTCCAGGGATAGTGACTCCACCTCCCTGGGCAGCCTGTTCCAGCTGAGAGGTATTTTTCTAGGAACAGGTGGAGACCTAAGGAGGACCTAGGGTCTTGAAAAGGCCTCTTTTCATGTCTTTTTCTTCCTGGATTGTTGTGTTTACGTGTATACATATAACATACTTATGTTATACATATATACATATAATTTAGTTATTCACATATAACATCTCAGAAAAGGAATGAAATTTTCCTATCCCTGCTGTATTGGATGGAGAATTGACCCATTATCTTAGACCCAATTTTCCAGTCTTTGCCTAGATCTCTTTTTTTTGTTGTTGGTTGTTTGTTTTTTTTTTTGTTTAGTTGAAAAGTATTTTGCCTCTTCTAGCACGTATTCCCAAATGCTGAACAAGTGAGGGTAAGCAGTGGTCAGCCCCATAAGCAGAGGATGCACTTGTTTCTATCAGAGCTCTGCTTGTACCTATTGCTTTGTTTGTCAAGAGTTCTTTTATCTTGCTGCTCTGCTGCATCCAATGTTTGATAAGGATTTGAAATTATTTTTAAAATTGTTATAGCTCCAGGTAGGTCTAATTAGCAGCTGTGGCACTGCAGTTCTCTCTGGGTGCCAACACGGAACAATGAAAAACCACCCCTGCCCTGAAGAGCTCACCATGTAAGGGGAGGGCAAGAGATGACAAGTAGCTGATGTAGAAAGCAAACCTGTGAAGCGCAGCACAATGGCCAAGTGATCATGAGTTTTGGGTTAGGCAATAGTCAAAGCAATAGCAGCTACCAAGGCACTGGCAAGGCATTCTTCATGCCAGCAGCTGGAAGCAGCTGGCTTGTTTGAGCAGGCTACTGTGGGGCTTGCTTTGTATGCAATCTAGACCCAGGAAAGGGAGCAGGGTCAAACATCTGATTTCAGTGACCTGAATGTAGCCATTACTGCGAGAAAGGAGGGGAAAACGTGTTCTCCGGGTCTAAGCCCAGCAGAGAGAGAGGACGTGTAGGGAGCAACGTGCTGCATGAGGATATGGAATGGCAAGAGTAACTGGAGCTGTGGTGTGCTGGTTCCAGCTGGAATAAAGTTCATTTTCTTCCTAGTTGCTGGTACAGTGCTGCATGTTGGATTTGGGATAAGAGTAACACTGGTAACACGCTGATGTTTCAGTTGTTGTGAAGATGCATTCATACTAAATCTAGGACTTTCCAGCTTCTTGTCCTGCCTTGCCAGCTGAAGCTGGGAGTACATGATGAGCAGGAAGGGGACACAAAAAAGACAGCTGTCCCAAGTGAGCCAAGGGGAATTCCATACCACAGGACACCATGCCCAATATATAAATGGGGGGGAGTTGGCTGAGGGATGCTGTGGCTCATTATACTGTATTGTGGAGTTAACTGTATTTATCTACTAGGAAGAAAATGAACTTTATTAACTTAATGTGGGCTTTGGTTACATATTATACATCACATCCACTCTTTTGTTTTGTTTAAGCTTATCACAGAAATGGCACCAATTCTGCTAGATCAATCCAGGCACTGTACTGCAAGCAGATTTTGGAAGCAGGGTGAAATATGGTTGCCTAAGAAAACATTTGATGCCTTTAATATCTTAGATTTAGGTATGGTCCTAAAGTGTGTAAGGACTAAGAATGAGTCAAGTAGGTTTAGTTGGCACACAATGTCCTCTTTAAAAGTATTTGATTTAATCAGTAATCTGTATCCATTTATTTCCAGTGTGTTCTGGGGTTATACAATTTATTCCATTTTCAGAAATAGATTTTTAGGATATGAGACTGGCCTGTCTGCTTTTCTCCTTCCTGGTATTCAAATGGTTTTGAATTTGAAAATACTGTTGGTTTAGATGGCTTAAAGATGTTCTTTTCTGTTCTACAGTATTAATCAGTGTTAACAATCTGCTTGTGCAAAGTGTAGCCAATTAAAAATAGCATAACAAGATGAAGTGTGTAATAGAGGTTCAAGCTGCTTTGCCTTCTTCCTATAAAAATGCACAAGATGATGAAATAGAAGCCCAGACAAATAATTAATTATTGACTTGAAAAATAGAAGAGACAAGCTACATAAAAATAATTAAGTCCTGCCCACAGAGAATACTGTTCATCCACATATAAAGGAGGAGTGACCTGTATTTCTCATAAGACAATGACAATGTTTTTGTACAAAGCTTTAGGTGTAAGAGGAATGTTACAGAACACAAAACCAAAGTGGATTTAATTTAAGAATAAATTGTTGTCACCAATTAGCACTTCCTATCAATGTTAAAAATCTGCTCGGATGTATTTGCAATTGCTGTGCCTCCTGCTGATTGCTGTATGCTCCAGTTTTAAGTCCAGGACCCAATTCTGCTCTTAGTTATGAGCAGGGGAATATGGACTGTCATCACAGAAATCAACAACACGAAGGTTAACTGAGGAACNGAATGCTTCATCAACTTCAGATTTTCATCACAGGTTTTATGACATATCATGGAACTTAAGTGCTTTTATGACTTGTAAAAAAAATTGCTTCAATATTTGACATTCCGTGCTTCAAGGAATCCTGATTGGCAGTTGATTAGCCTTTTGCTCAAGTCATTATCATCTTTAGTGAAATTAGTTGGCTAGAAAATTGCTTTGTAATTCATCAAGGGGAAAGTAACGTTTCAAAAGCTCTTGAGAGTATGATCCTTTTTATTTAGTATACAATATAAATTATTTTCCTATCATGCTCTTCTAAAATGTACTGTTTGTCATATTAAAGCAGTTTGTATTAAATTATTGTATTCATTTTCATTTCAGTGTTTTGTTGAAACTAGGTGATACCTGCATTTAAATTAGCACATGAGTAATACTGAAGAATGTATGTAAAAGAAAGCTTGGCTTTGAATCAGAAAAACACCGAAATGTGCATTTAAACACTAACACAAATATGTGGAAAACTCTGCTGTTATTTTTAATGCAGTGCCAGTACCCAGATCTTTCTCATTTGAAAGGAAAACTTCCTGCAAAAATCATATTAATAAATAATGCACAAATGTTATGGTAAGGTGAGGAAAATGTATCTGCAGAAAGAACATCAGATTTACAAAGTCTGAATTGTACTGGGGGAAAAAAAAAAGACAACAGTTTTGATAAATGTTCTTCATTACATAAGTGGAAAGTAGAGTTCCTGAAACACACTGCTAATTAGGTGTGGGTGTGGGGAGCATGGGGCAGGTCATCTGCTAAAAGCAGTGTGTAAAATTTTCCCTGCCTTGGCTTCGGGGAGCTGACTTGTCTCCTCCTAGATGCTTTCCTGCTCTCCCAGGTGACAGAGCTCACGGTGCAGACACCTCTGAGATGAAATAAACCAGCAGTGAGCTGATAGGAGCTGCACTCTTCTGGAACAGCTCCTTTCCAGCCACCTGGACTGGCAAATGCAGAGATTGACTGTGGCTGGACATTGTCCTGCCCCGAGTCAGCCACTGAACTGCAGATGTTTCTTCTCACCAGTATTGCTGATAGCTATATAGCATCTTTCAGTCTGATTCCCTTCTTGCTCTTGGGATGTGGAATAAAACCAGTTGTCTGTAGTGTTGTGGCATGCAGTGGAGTTCATTCTCTTTTCCTTTTAGAAATTCTCCTTCAGTCTCCTTCCAGCTTCAGTTTGTGGTATAATTAACAAGTTGTGGGTTTTGGGTTTGTTTTGGTTTTTGTTTGGGTTTGTTTTTTGTTGGGTTTTTTTTGTGATGTTTTCCTGCTTTCATAGCATTCATGTTTTTAGATGCTTTGAAGCAGCATCTTGATCTTAGAATTTCTAGATTAATTAAATAGTTATTTAATTGGAATACAACCACATGTGTACCGTAGAAAATGAGCTACTGTGTACTTGTTGTCCATGTGTGCCCTATAAAATTAGCTACTGTGCTGTCATAATCCAGTGGAAGTTAATTCCTAGCTCGTTGGTAATCTTTTCCTACATGGAAAGAAAGCAGATTATCATTACATTTAGCATTCCTCCTGTGAGATGAATGCCTGCAAAAAAATACACACGTCAGATGAAATGAAAACATTCTTTGTGTGTGATTTAATGACAGCTAACTCACTGGACATCCTCTAAGACCTTAATTAAAATGATGCTTTTGTATGTAGCTTTGCTCCAGTATTGACAGACTTGTCTGCCCAAGATGATTTAATGAATCGCCTCACCACTGAAAATAATGCTGATCTCTCTTCCCTTACCTATCTCCTACCTTCTCTGTCTTTCTTCTCTGGGNTCCAGAAAGCTGGAAGCAGTGTTACAAAAATCACAAATAATACCTATTATTGTTTTATGAACTTCAGAAGGTAAACCAAATTATATATACCTAAGGAAATTATATATGCCTATGGAAAACCTGGATTAGTTCTGTGACTGACATTTACACAGCTAATTGTGTAGTGATGATTCCTCTTTAATAGCTTCAAATATTAATGGAAGATTTGGTTAAAGCTAAAACTTGTTTGTTTATGAATATCACTGGAGAAATAAGAATGCTTCATCAACTTCAGATTTTCATCACAGGTTTTATGACATATCATGGAACTTAAGTGCTTTTATGACTTGTAAAAAAAATTGCTTCAATATTTGACATTCCGTGCTTCAAGGAATCCTGATTGGCAGTTGATTAGCCTTTTGCTCAAGTCATTATCATCTTTAGTGAAATTAGTTGGCTAGAAAATTGCTTTGTAATTCATCCCAAAGGCTCAAGTCTGCCAAATTATAAATTACTGAATTTTTGGCCAGAAAATTGTTTCCTGTCCTTCATAAAATGTAATCAGTAAATGACCTGGACCAAGAAACATGTGTCTTGCAAACATCCAGAGGATTTCACGATACCCAGAACCACAGAGAGGTGGAGATTTTTCATCCAGCTGGTTCATTCCCAATGGCAGACATCAGNTTTTCTCCTTGGAACATTGAGGTCTCTGAAGCCATAGTTGGAAGGAACTTTGGAGCTGGTACATAAACAGAGAAGGTTCCCAATAAGTGACTAGATGAGCAATGCTGGAGCTGTTCAGTGCTGCTGCACTGTTAACCTGCTCCACAAGCAAACTCTATCATACCTGGTGTGGTAACTTCTGCATAAAGACTAGACAGCCTAAAACCCTTCACTGTTAGCATCAAAGGTTGTACCAGTATCTTGTTGATTCCTGGGAAGGTTTTGTGCTGGCATGTGAATGGTTAGAGGTCCTTCCATTAAATCATCTCATGGTACTGCCCTTCCTCTTTCCACCAACAACGAAGAACGGAAGGAAAACTTGATCCTAATTCAGTGTTTCAAAAGCATAAATAAAAATAAAGGCAATGAAATGCGGTTTGGTTCCCACCACAGGAAGAAATGTACATCTTCATGGAGTACTGTGATGAGGGCACTCTGGAGGAGGTATCCAAGCTGGGCCTTCAGGAGCATGTCATTAGGCTCTACTCAAAGCAGATCACGATTGCAATCAACGTGCTGCACGAGCACGGCATTGTTCACCGAGACATTAAAGGTAACATTCACCAGAAAGGTGAGGGGGTTTCAGTGGGGTGGGTGAGGGTGGGGGAGAAGTGATGGGAGACCCATCTGCAGGTTTATCACATTAACTGTACAGCCATTATATATAGTATAGAGCCTTCCACTCTTTTCTTTTTTTTTTTTTTTCAATGTATAAGTTTTTTGGCTAGTTCTCTGCTCCTTTTTAAGTGCAGAACATAAAAAGTGTTAACAGTTGGCATTGCAAACTCAGAAATTCTGCCTGTGGCTTAGACAGTTTCTGTAGAGGTTGGTAGATGGTTGGGGAGTCACCCCACCTCAAGTTTTGTTCCTTTTATTTCTAGCACTAATATCCTGAGTTATGTAATGCTGTGTTTCTTTTCGTCTGTGCAAGGAACAGTGTGTTTGCTGGGAGCTGACAAACTGTGCAGTGCTAGAGTTGTTCATCAGAACTTTTCCTTGTGATTCCCATTTCCCAGAAGAGTTCTAGGATTTTGGATGAATGGTTGATAAAACATAGTCTTGTTTAAAGAAGTTAAAGCGATATGGAAAAAAATACTTATCTAGTGTTTTTGTTTGCCATACATTTACCTACTCATGCCTGGCTCTCAGCTTTTGCTTACAAAATGAGGAGACTTGCTGGAACTCCACAAGAACTGAAGGGGGGGGTTGGTTTTGGTGCCTAAGGCACCTAAGTGTCAGTCCACATTTCACATTCATTTTTCTTTTTCTGCACCTTCCAAGAACATCCTCCATGTCTAGTGCTCTTATTTTTGTTAGTCTGGCATATTTTACTCACCTGTGGCAGAAACTTAAGAGAAGGCAGGGGAAGCAAGGCCCGTGATATGCCCTGTGAATGCTCATTTTATGACAAGGCAGTGCAACCCCAACGATGCTGGGTTTCTATGTCCCTCTTGCTCACAGGGTTTTGAATCACCGCAGCAGTGTAGGAGCTTCCCAGTTGCTCTTGGTCCTTTGGCCTCGTGCTTCTCATTTGGGAAAAGAACTATCTACGATCCAGAGGCCTTCCACCCAGGTAGGCCACTCTTGAGTCAGTTTTGGCTTTTTGTTTTTTTCCCTAGAAAACACTTTCCCTCACTCCCATTCCCCAGATGTTATATGATGATATGCTTACCAGGAGTAATGTCATAGCCTTTAATTATTTACTAAAATCATAGTAGCAGCCAGTGTAATGATGATGATACTTTCTGTATCTGTAGTTCTTCTAATCTGAGGAATGTGAACTACTTCACAAACATTAGTTAAGCAAGTGTTATCTTTCCATCACTACAACTAAGTGGCCCTACTGGAATAATCAGGATGCTATTAAATGAAGTTTCTCTTCATTCATGTTTAATGTGCTAAAATAATTGACATATTTAGTGCATGGTCTAATTCTTTATTTTCCCTGTTTCTTTTATTTGGTGCCTTACTCCTTTAGGGCTAGTTTTGGAGGAGGGAGCTTTAATTTTTAAAGAACATCTATTCTCCAGTTGTGAAATTGGGGGGAAATCTAAAAAAAGCCCCCCAAAAATGTCTTCTTATAGGAAGGCTATTTTATAAATAGTCTAAGAATTTGTAAGATTTCACTGTCCAAAGTCGTCTCTCTAAGGTGCTGTCTCAGTGCGTGTTGCAGAGTAGCTGGAGAATACGGTGCTTTCTTGAATGTTTGTATAGTTGCCAGAGAGCCTTTTAGACATAGGGGGGAAATATAATAGTAAAAAATTGTTTGGCAGTAGTGCAAGGCTAGTAGTGTAGGGTTCTAAAGGTTCTTGGCAATACTGCGTAATTCTTCTGTCTAGGAAAAAATACAAAAGTTGCAGACAGGTTTTTATCTAACCTGACAGGGTGTGGTAAAATACAGTCCTCACAGCTCAGGAGGTGCTATCTTTCCAAATGCTGCCAGAATGCCTTGGTGTGCCACAGTACAGTACAGAGCTGCTTTATTACGTCTCCAAATGAGACAGTGGGATGGGATTTACATGATTCCTGTCTCATTATCCACAAGTACCTCTATTCCCTTTCTTAGGGAGACCCATATTCCAACTCTTCACTTTGTGGTGTGAGACCTCGTATCACTCGTGTGTATCAAAGGTGTGATAGAGCAAAACCAAGGGAAAAGGTTTTCTCTTTGGCTTTGCTGACTTTTTTTGATGGGTGTTTTGTAAACTTTGATAGGTCAAGAAGTCATCTGAAGGGCAAAAGGTATCTTCTGGCTCTGGGGAGATAACTCTTTTCCCCAAGCAGAAAAACAATGCTGATATTTTTTTTAGCATATTTCTAATTTCTTTCCCTGGCAGATGTCAGAATAACATTATAACACCATGTCTGAAAAGACAGAAAGGCATGGAACATCTTCTAGATTGTAGCTTCAATTATTTGTCACCATTACCTGTCCTGGAAAAATTCTGAAAATCTGTCATTTTTTTTCCAGTA
>VYZU01076052.1:1778-13879 GCA_013401355.1 Ceyx cyanopectus | reverse complement strand
ATCTATGAATCTATGAATATGATTAAGCTGACAATGCAATAAGCAGTATTTGGTAGCAGAGCAAAGACAGGCGATAATAGTAGTAATTAATTAATAATTCATTACAGAAAAGTGCTACCGGCTGTAAACTAAATTTGTAGAATAATGTCCTGCAGTAATGCCAGAAGTTATAAATATGTCCTTTTTTCCTTTTTTTTATAAACAGCTTAGTACAGAATGAAGCCAAACACTTTTATCATATAATAAATAAATAAATAAATTTATTTATAAATAAAACACTTTAAAAAAAAAAAAGTTTTTTGATGGTAGACGGTGAAAATTAGGCAGTNCATGTTTTATTTATCATTCTACATGATCTGTTGGATAACTTCATCATCTTCTAGTGCTTTATGAAAATAAGCATCATTGGATGTTAATGATCATCTGTCTATCTGTTGTTAATATGTATTAGTTAAATTATTTTAAGGACTTGGCTGGCTTTGAATAGTGATCCATTTAGATTGATTTCTAGACAATTTCCCCTTTTCATTCTTTGGCACAATCAAATAACATTTGGGATGTAGAAACTCCAAATATTTATCTTACACAACTCTATAATTATTTTAGACAGAGTAAGTTTGTATTAATATTTGTATTTTTTTAGGAAATATATTGGTTTAAAAACAAAACACTGAAATGTAATTTTGACCTTTAATTTGTTAGTAATTAAAACTTCAAAGGCAATGAATAAGAATGAAATATTTTTTTCCTTATTGGAGATGTTATTTACTGGAATATTATTTAGAAATATATGTGACACCAAATATATTGTACACAAAACTATATGCATTATACTTCCAACAGATGAAATTGCTCATATATGTATATATACACATTTACTGCCTATATTAGATTGTGAATGACTAATTGCAAAGGAGTAGGGTGAATTTTTCTTAAGCTATACATCATTCAGAAAGTGTAAATATATATAAGAATGCTGGTTTTAGTCTGTAGATACCTTTGCTCCTGTTAGTGGATTCAAGAATTCAAGAACCACCACAGGGCACCTCTCCTTGCTGGCAGCCTGTCCTGGAGCACACCAGTGTCAAAGCACCAGTTTATTGCCAACATTGTTATATGCCACCAAAACAATCTCTTTCTCTACATGTCCTGATTATGACAGAAGATGATGTTTGACTGTTTCTGTTTAAAAAGCTTAATATTCCCAAAGTCAGCTCTGGAGTGATTTGCCAAGCTGGTAACTCCATTCACCTTTACTGTCCACCTTCACACATGGTTATGAAAGTAACTTTTTATGGTTGCTGAGAATGTGCCAGGAGAGAGCTTAGAAGAAGACAGCCAGTTCTGAGGGCTTGGCTACATGAATCTGCTTTAGTTGCTATGGTGTCTCTAGAAGATAGATGAGAATGAGTATCCAAAGAAAGGGAAAAAAAGGACATTCATGGGTTTACATCCATACCGACAGTATATCATTTACTAGACTCCCCAGAGGCAATGTTCTTTTTCCCTACCAGGGCAGACTGGCCTCTCCTGAATAAACCAAGTATTTAACTGTGGGTGACAATAACTGGTGTCATGAATTAAAAGCCATGTGGCTAAGTCAAGTGCAAGCCTTTCAAAGTGTGAGTATGTTTTTAAAAATAAGAGTGAGGAAAGGAACAGAGAGCTTACAGAAATGCTGAGGGTTTTTTTCTTTGGCATCTTATTATTTGACCAGACCATTTCAATTTACCCCTTAAAATAAATTGAGATATTCAGGAAAGCAGAAACTTTTTATTTCTAAAGCAAAAGATTTTTCTAAAATATTTTAACATAGAGCTTAGTTATAGCTATATGAAAGGACATTATTCTGGGTTGTCATATTTTGAGTTGCAGCCTTTTCATATTGCTAAAGTATCAATAATGTATATGATAATGTAATGTATATGGTTAACTCTTGATTTCCTAATGTAATATGGAGTAGGAATCCTATGTAATGTAATAGCATGGCCAGTGAAAACAAAACACACCCCCAAATCCATTGTAAATAATGCTGGATAATGTAGACTGAGTAATAAAAAAACAAATACAAAATGAATGGTAGGTCCCAGTATGTATGTGTGTTCAAGTTAGAAAACACGTAAGACAGTGAGAGTAGAATAATGTGAAAGTTGTAGAAATGTTTGATGCTGTAAATTGTCATTGTATGGAGTATTTACATGAAAAAACAGAATCATAGAGTCACAGAATCACAGAATGTTAGGGGTTGGAAGGGACCTAGAAGATCATCTAGTCCAAACCCCCTGACAGAGCAGGGGCACCTAGACCAAGTCACCCAGGAACAGATCCAGGTGGGGCTGGAATGTCTCCAGAGAAGACGACTTCACAACCTCCCTGGACAGCCCCTGCCAGGCTCTGTCACCCTCACTGGGAAAAAGTTCTTCCTTGTGTCTCCCTTAAACCTCTTGTGCTCCAACTTGCACCCATTGCTTCTCGTCCTGTCATTGGATGACACTGAGAAGAGTCTGGCTTCATCCTCTCTACACTCACCCTTAACATATTGATAGACACTGATGAGGTCCCCCCTCAGTCTCCTCCAGGCTAAAGAGCCCCAGCTCTCTCAGCCTCTCCTCAGCAGGGAGATGCTCCACTCCCTTCAGCATCTTGGTGGCCTTGTGCGGGACTCTCTCTAGTAGCACTCTGTCCTTCAATAGAGGTTTCCAGAGATAATCAGAGGTCTTCTCTAATAATTATTGTCCTTTGACATATGTCTATAACATTGAGATTTGATACACTGATCAGAGTACAGTCAGAACCCCCCAAACCCATTGGCTAAAGTTAAATACAACTGAGAACCATAGATATGGTGTCACCAAGTAACTTAACCAAAAATTAGAGTGAAACACTTCATTTGATGCTCTTACAGCTATTAATAGGCCTGAAATTAAAGATAATTGTATATTAAAATAGATGGTTAACTCTTTTTTGATGCAAAAATATGAGGATATCAGGCAATCTAGTCTGTAGCAGGAGGGAATGGGTGCCCTGAAGTGTCTAAGGAGCAGAACGAAGGAGAGCATTCCTTGCCTTTCTGCGGCACTCCTCCTATATATATAGGCCCCACAAAAAAAGGGAATGTTAGCACCCAAGATTGGTAAACTGAGCTTCAGAAAAGCTGGCACTTTCTTACAGCTGCAGGCTTGATTACTTTGGAGACATGATATTTTTTTGGTTGATGTACATGAGGCATATGTAGAACTTGGGTTTTAGGGCAAAGGCCATTATATTTTCAAATCTGTTAGTTAAACAACTTTGGGATATTATTAAAAATATCTCCCATAAGGACTACTAATAAGCATCAAGTGCAAGTCGTAGTCAGGATGTGGAGCCCTTCCTAGTCTTTTCTCATAGTCCGCCCAGAATTATTGCTATTAGCTGCAATAATATTTTGCTGAAACATGTGAGATTAGCCCAAATACTTATCTGTTGTTAATGAGCCATATCTAGATGTTCAGTAGGTTTAGTAGATTACAGTCTGAAGACACAGCCTGTTTGAGAGCTATGCATGCCTTAAAGTTTAAGATTATGTTCCCTGAGACCAGCATTGTTTGTTTTGTAAGGAAAAAAAAAATTAAAAAAATTGTTAATTGCTGTGGCTTTCCACAAATACAAAATGCAAATAAAAATTACACTGTTGTGATTAAAAAGTATAAACCACACTAGTTACTGGAAATCAAATATATTTCTCAGTGTTGACATTATTACATGTGATCCATATCAGCAAAAGGTGCTCGTTCCTAGTAAGCACAAATACATTATTACACTGCTGTTCATGGTAAATTAGTAATAGTTCAATATTTCATATTTGTCAAGCTGCTGTTGAGATATGCTCAGTGTTGTGGTAAACAAAGAAAATCAGTCATGCTGCAAGACCTATATTCTTTAGAAGCGTAAGCTCAAGTAAGAAGAGCGAGCCACTAGATAACTCCCAGAAAAGATTTCACACGCTTCCCTTCCTCGTTTTAATCTCATATAGCAATGCCAGAGGGGACAGCCGGCGGATACAGATTACTCTCTAGACGAGTGACAACAGGTGGCCTTCTAAAAGCAGGGAGTCACTAGATCTAGTGGATTAAGTATTTTTATTTTTTTTCATTGTCCAGCTTGCTCGTCACCAATATTCACAGGATGCATCGACGAAGCTGCGATAATGCGCGTCCCTCGTGACGATGGCGACAGCCAGACAGTCTTCTTTTTTTGGGGGTTAAAACCGACAGGGCTGTTGGGGCGAAGGCGCCGCTGCCACGGGCAGTAGCGAGTCGCTGGGGCCACGGCAGCGAGGTCCCCCAGATCGCTGCGGCTCCCAGCAACCCGCCCACACCCCCCGCCGCTCCCGGCCCGCCCCCCCGCCGCTCCGCCTCTCCGAGCCAGCTACTTCCCCGGCGCCGAGGCGGGCACGCAGGCCCCTGTTAGCCTGGGTGGGAGGAGGAGGAGGAGGAGAAGGAGAAAGGCGGCGACGGCGGCGACGGTGCCTGGGGGGATGCGGCGGGGCGCGCCGGCGGCAGGCGTAGAGCCGGTTAGAAAGAGAACGCCGAGCCGTTGTCGCCGCCGCTACCGGCGGGACTCCGTCGCCGTCGGCTCCTGCTCCGGGCGGCGGCGCTGCTGAGTCCCGCGGTGCGACCGCCGCGCCGCCTCCCAGCTCCTCGCCCAGCGCTCCGGCCGCGCAGCCCGCTGCGCAAGGCCGCGGCCGGCCTTCCCTCATCCCTTCCCCGGGCAGGCTGCGGCTGGAGGCAGAAGGGGCGCTATGGCGTCCTACGTGGATAACAGCTTCCGCCAGGCGGTGATGAAGAACCCGGCTGAGAGGAGCTCTCAGGTAGGCGACCCTTCCCCCCAGACCCCCATGGCAAATTCCCACCCCGGGGTGGGGTTGGCACTCGCCGCCCTCCGCGCCCGGCGGGCAACCTCCGGCGATGCGCCCGCCCCACGCACTCCCCTCGCTGGGCGGCGGAGCAGCTTCAGCGCAGATTTCGACACTCCCCGAGGCAGCCAAGGTTGAGTTTCCGGGCGGCAGGCTGCTGGGGAGGCTAGAAGCGCATTCGCGCGAACAACTTTCTTCCTACTCCGCAATTTTTAAAATTATTATTTATTTATTTTTGCGGGGGGGTGGACTGGGGGAGGGAGAGAGAGAGAAACGCCAGCTGAGTTTATTTTGGAAGTTGCTTTCGATACAAAGAAAAATGCACTTAAGATTCTTAATTCTAGGGTTTTTTTTGTTTGTTTTTTTTTGTCGCTGTTTTGTTGTGTGTTATAGTACGCTATGTCTACAGATTTAAATGCACTCCCTACTTGTACATAGCTGGCTGGAGCTGTCAGCGCTGTTTCATAATGCTGGGGCTGAGATCAGTGGTATTCTTGGCAAGTCCTTACTCTTTGAAGTAGGGTGAAATCCTTACACAATGGCACCTGGCACGAATTTTTAAAATACCTGCACCAGACTCTTGGAGCTCTCTTTGTCAGAGAACTTCGTGAGCCGAAGCTGTTTGTAAGTGTAATCGTGCTCGGAGAGGCTAAGAAAGGTTAAATTAGGGACTGGAATGTTTACAGAAACATTTTGACTTAATGTGACCTGAAAAACGGAATGAGTTCCTTCTGTTCCTGAATGGTTGCTGCAGTGGCTGTTGCTGCCAACTGTCTAAAGACTAATAAGCTTTATATTGATCCCCACATCAAGCCACGGTTCAATAGCTAATGATACAAGGAGTTACTTTGCTCGGAGTTGTAATGCCATCTGTCCTGTTTTCTAAAGGCTTGTTCTGCTCTCTGAGCAGTTCCTGTGCTCTGGTTTTGAGGCAGGGATGGTATGACCGATTGCTTTGGCAGGCAGCTGATTGGTGACGTATTCAGATTGGGGGCAAAGAGGAAACCTTGACTTTTTGCTTGGCACCCTTAAGTCCTACTATAGATACTTCATTGTGGTAATGTTATTTTTATCCTCATGGTCATGGAATATGTCAGAGAAAATAAAAAACTCTTAATGGAAAAATATACTGACTGTATAGGCATTGTATTTAGCAGGTCGTTTTTGCAAATCTTACTTTTTTAATTTTAGTTTTTTAAAACCTTCTGGAATATGGGTTGTGGTTGGATTTTTCTTTGTTTGGGTTTTTTTTTGTTGTTTTGTTTGTTTGTTTGTTTGTGGTTCTTTTTGTGTGCTGCAAAAGTTATTTGTCTGACATTTTTCAAATGTCTGCCCTCAGTGCTGGACCTAGGAGGCTGAGTGCACTCTCCTGTGGAGGATATTCTCCGCTAACTTGTAGCGAGGTCCCTGAGGTTGGTAGAGGTGTAAATTCCAGGCAGGGAAGATTGCCAGCAGTGTCTGGCTTTGGGAGATGGTTATCAAAGGATGGTTGGGCGCTCAGAAACCAATTGGTTGGTTAGTGGGGCCAGCAGGCTGGACTTGGGGAGGCAGAGCTTACCCTGTGTGAACAAACTTTCTTCCTGGTTGGCTCCCTGGCTGCGCTCTAGAAGGGTTAAAAAAAAAAAAAAAAAAAGGAGGGAGGAAGGCAGGCAACAAATAAGAAATCATACATTGAAGAAATCGCCCCAAATGAATGGATAAAGCAAGTGAGAAAGGCATGGAGCTATATCAGGAAAGCCAGGGCTGTGTTCATGCTGTAAAACTTCCCGAATCATCAGACTGGAATCCTACTGTGACGACATCCACAGGGAAAGAAACCCACCCTTAAATCATTGAAGCTGACACTGGCCAAAGTAATCCACAGATAATAACGAATTTGTGCGGAACAGACTGTCTTGTTAGCACTGAAATAGCCGGGACTGGTGATGAGGTGTGCAGCCCTGTTGGTGCTGGGGAGAGCAGGCCTTGCAGCAGAAAACTCAGTTGGTGTTTTTATGAAGGGCTTATGTTTAATTTGTTTGTGAGTTTTTTAATGTTGGTTGAGTGTTATAATGTTGGTTCTCTGTTTATCTTGCACCATAATTGGAGTTTGAAAGAAATATGCTTATGCGTATCATCTTCGGTCATTAAGTAAACAAAGCTTATACAGACACAAACACCTTGGGTTTTGCTTCTCCCTTGAAGTAACTTCTTATTGTGTCTCTACTTGTGTTTTTCTTCCCTTGATATGCTGTCTTGTAAAGGTAGTTACTTAATTTTGGATTTTGGGAAGTCATGAGGTATCTTTAAAGCTGAGGGGGTTGAAAAAAGAAAATATATGTATCATATTCACATCAGTACAGGAAATAATAGAAGTATGTTTGTAGCATATTTGCTGCTTACATGCATTCAGACTTACTGGGGCTCAACTTCTCCAAATATAACAATGCAGTTACCATGACTGTTCACCCTGGTTTGTCATGGTGCAAGAAGGCTCAGAGAAGTGATAGCAGCATGGGCAGTTTATGTATGTATGCACAGCTTGGAGAACTGCTAAATCTGAGACGCTTGCAGACAAGGCAAACTTTGCATCAGCTCCTGTAGCGCAGAAAAAAAAAGTGTCTTTGTAGTTTGGGACTGTGCTGATTTTTATTTTGGGATGGTGTGTGTATGTGTGTTTATATTTGTAGTAAATGGCATTCTGCAGTTGCTTTGGAAATTCTTAGCTTGGTTTCCCTTCAGAGTATCCTCGCTTACAGAGTTTTTCTGAATTTTGTCAATTACACCTGAACGCTATTTAAAGCTCAAAAATAAAGGCTATGTATGTGCCTGTTGTCTAACAGAGCTCTCCTTTAATTGCTTTATTAACCTATTCATTTTGTCTTTGAAGATATGAACTAGGAAGTTAATTTAACTACTTTGGGGACTCTAACTTCTGAATGTCCACAAATTACAAATGGTTTTATGCCCTTAAGCTGTAATAGCAATCTGTTCCTCCCTCTTCCTCTCCCTCTAAACATTGTCTTGTATGAACTGCTACACCTTTAAACCTTTTTCCAAACAAATTCTTTTTGGAGTCATAGGCCATTTTAGAAAGTGTCCTTTTTTTTATACAGGTGTAGTTTAATCTGAAAAAATAGGGCTGCTTTTGTTTTCAAGCAACGGAAACTGAGCCCTGATCTCTTTATCTGAGCAACTCATTTGCATGATAACTAGTTACCTCAGAATCTCTGGATAATAATTTGGTGTTTTTATGCCATGTGATGATATCTGCAGGAAGAAATTTTTCAAATTCATACCTTGTATGTACTAGATACCTAAGGTTTTCTTCTGGAAGCTGCTGGCATGGTGTATTAAGGCAATTCAGTAAAGTAATTAATAGCAGAGAGGTAACAGCATTGGACTCTGTCTTAAGGGGAGGAGGAAGAACTATACACTAGGCCTTATTTTGACACTAGTGTGTCATTCAGTGCCAGAAGACATCTAAACAGGATGCTGCAGCTTCAGAGGAACAATATTTTAATTGTAGGATGTACATGTGCTTTTTCCAAATAAACTTCCAGTTTGTTCCCTGGTTTTATTATTTCTGTACTTGTAACCACAGATAGAATGATTGTCTGTGATGTTCAGATAAGGCAGTAATTAACATTTCCTCCTCGCTGTAGTGATCTTTTAGCAAATAAACTGACAAAAAATAAATATAGCAAATAATAAAAAATAATTAAAGCAAATAAATGAGTCTGTCTCATTTCATGGGATTATAGAAAGTGTTATATTTGAGTCTAGCATAAAGAATTATACTTAACCTTTAAATTCAGACTTATGTGTCTCTGTGTTAAATACACTAGGACACTGAAATATCTTTTTTAAAAGAGCTTATTTGAGATTTCTTTCATTTGGAAAATAAAAATATTTTTAAGCTTGAGTTTTGCTTTCCTATTTTCCTGTCAACTTGTTACTGTCTCTGATGATATTATTTAAAGAGGAAGGTAACCCCAGTTCTTGTGCTGCTAACAGCAGTATAATGATGAGAACTGGTTTTGTTGCTAAATTCTCCTTCTGGTTTTTGGTAGCCCTGAAAAATTAAGGACTGTGACAGTTTATGCCTGGTATTTGGCTATATTGCACAGTTAACTATTTTTTCATCAGGGCTTTGCAATGTGGTTATTCAGGAGTAGCTGAAGTTTGCAAGGTTTAACATTCTGGGTTTTTTGGGGACACCTTTGGCCAACAAAATGAGATTCCTAATTGCATTTCCCATGGTATTGTTTAGGCTTTCTCTTGTCTGCAGTAACTAACTCTAGACTGGGGGCATGAACCTGTTAACACCGTGAGTGCTGTTAGTAACACACTTTGATGAAGAAAGGCTGTTGCAAATTCTTGGTCCAGGTGTTTTCCTCTTGTTTGGCAATTGGCTTAAAGTTACTTCAGTAAATTCAGCTGTAGGGGTAGTTGGTCTGAGCAAAAAAAACCCTGCAGATGCTGCAGGGTTTTGAAAACTTGTTCAAAATAGTTAGCACCCCTACAATGTGCCTGATGAACTGTAAGATAAATGTCTTTTAATGTCTCTTGGGTTGTGAGGGAGATGGATACAGATAAAACAGAGTAATTATAATAGATGTGTATATATGGACCATACAGGTTTTAATTGCTGTGTTTCAGCACTTAACTGGGAGGATTGAAACCCAAAGTAGCTATTTGAAAAAAGTGAGACCTTTATATGACAAAACAAGCAATGTATTTGTTTAGTGCAGAATTAATATTAGAGAATGTGTTTTTGAAGTAAGTATGCTTGTAGTTTTTTTGCTCTTAATGTCTTCTCCAAGCTAGTATTATTGTGCATCATAATTTAATGCCCAACAAATTTAATTGTATAAATAATGTCTTTTTGTAGCTGATAACTATAACTGAAAGCCCTCGCATAGCTCAGATTTTCTTGTGACCTCTCTAATCTCAAGTCCATTAAAATAGCCCTGGAATGTCTGATTCTGAACTTCCATCTCTTGTCATGTCCTTCACGAACTGAAGGGTACATACTGCTTGGGATCCTGTCTCTTTTGAAAGAAAACATGTATTTCCCAGTCTTTCTGATGGAGGGTGCATTTTCCCATAGTCATTCATATCTTTGTTGTAATTTCCTACTTGATTAATTATCTTTTTGATAGAGACTGCTTTTAATTTCTAGCACGCTGTGGCTGCAGAAGTGTTTGCACTTGGCTTAGGCTGCGTCTATTCCTGTAAGCATGGTTTTGAGAGCAATTTGAACTTACTCTTCTGCACTTAAAAGCTGGTGGCATCATGACACTGCCTTTCTTTCCTGTGGCTGTCTTGTCAGGTACTGAAGTGAGCAGTGCTGGGCCTGAAGCTCAGGGGGATCTTCTACTCACGACAAGCTTTTTGCCTACTTGCCTCTTAAGATGCTGTTCAGACCTGAGTGTGTGTCTGTAACCTCAGTGGTGCCAAAAGGACAGCACTAGCCTCACCTGTCCTCTCTCACCCCCTTGATGAAGCCAGGGGGTGTCTGGTGCTGCTGGGGAGGCTGTGGGAGAGGAGGGTTATTGCAGGGCAGTGCTGATGGTCATGGCTAGCCTTGTCCTTCTGATAAAGCTGGCATGAAGAGAAATCATCTCTGGAACTTCTGAGATGGAAAAGACTGATGGTTTGTTCTTGTCTTGGGTGTGAAAGTGTTGGTAAGCAGAAGTGAACGGCACACGAGTATTTTGTCAAAATAATACTTTTTCCTTAATCCAAATAATATTTTTTCCTTTACAGTGTTCTGTGGGTTATGAGGTTATTCATGGAAGACACTTTGTACCTGGAAAAATGTAATCTTAAATGTAATTTCTGAAGATGCTTCATTTTTATTTTTTAATGATTATTACAGTAGAAGTTAGGGTTTTGTGATAACAGTTACTGTTTCTTGAAATTCTGTTATTCATAAAACCCTGTGCACTTTAAAAAAACAACTGTATCCTTATGTGAATTAAGTGGTAACTACTAATTTGTTCTGATAAATTACTGCTCTGATTTTGTTAGAGCTTTTCCCTAAATCAGAATCTTGCTAGTTAATCTTCTAGCAAGTTTCAGGAATAACCATATATATACAGCACAGTCATTGTAAGATCTTTGACTTCCTCACAGAGGGTTTGTTTGTTTTTTGTTTTTTGTTGTTTTTTTTTTTGTACCCTCATGAGAAAATATATTTTGGCTTGTGTTTTTGGAACTTTCCCACAGTAGGAGATCTAATTTTTGCGAAGTATTGTTTGGGAATTCAAAAGGAGCGCTGGCAGAAAGATAGCTCTACAAAGATGCTTTGTGAAGGGCAGCTGAGCCTGCATGCCTTGCTTGCTGCAGCCAGTCTTGCAGATTTAATTTGCTGGATGTATTTTGCATGAAGGGACATATTTGTATAAGTCTGGAAATGAAAGTGGTACTTTGCTTCCCTTTTTCTCAAGTTGAAGTTGACCACTGTTTTTCTTGAGAAAGGAGAGGGGAGCCCTACTGCAGTGCTTTTCTTCCAGCTATGTTTTGGAGCTAAAAATAGCTATTTGTTCTCACTGGGTATCTCTATCTTTGCCTCTGTATCTGTAGATGTATTTCTTTTGTGTATATCTGATCTGAACCAAATAGAAACAATTTTTAGGTTTTTTTTTTTCAGCAATTCTGAAGAATTCTGGCCAACAATAATGAGCAGCATGTATATTGTTACCTGATCAAAGCACTGGAGGAATAAGATGAAGTTAAATATTTATGTCTTTAGGAGAAAGAAAAAAGAAAGTTTACTTTTCAGCAATACAAGAGAATTCCTTCAATTTTTAGTATTTCTGTGGACAGCAAGATTTTTCTCTCATTTACACATATACTGATAAATGCAAGGAACACAGTAAGATGCATTTGCTATCAGTGTAAACTGCCTGGCAAGGGGGATTAAGTTTTATGGAAAACACATGGGTTGAGAGTATCTGTTATTGTCTTTAACAGGATGTATGTTTGCTTGCTTTTTGTGTGTCTGCAAGTTAAAATGAACTTGGTGAAATAAATAAAACACTTATTTTGTAGTTATTTCTGGTTTCCAAGGGCAAAGATTGATCCTATTCCCTATAGGATAATGCTTTAAATTTTTTTAGGGTGGTTGTTTTTGTTTGGTTTTTGTTTGTTTGTTTTTTTTTTTTATCTCGTTCTGTTGGAATGACAACAGATAAAGGTGATGTATTTTTTCATATTT
>VYZU01076039.1:0-16765 GCA_013401355.1 Ceyx cyanopectus | reverse complement strand
ACAGGTGAGAAACAGTTTATTTTTTTAACATTTGGAAGAGAAAAATATTTTTTTTCTTTCTGTCTGTACAGCATAAATATTATGTATCACAAATGTCAATACTGTTTTTGTCACATGTAATGTGTCACATTTGTGACATTTTGAAAAAATGTTTAAAATCATTATTCAGAGGAAAATCCCAGAAGATCTTGTCTCATTTCATTTGGGAGGAATTCTGGTTTGCTACTTTGAATATAAAATATATTTATAGAATAAAGAGCAGCAAGACACAATGTCTCATCAACTGAAGAGAAAAATCTCATTTATCTAATCACATACTCCTATTATATTTTCATTATACCAAAGTGCATCAGTTAATCTCATGTAAGACTGGGGGAAGGGATATAAAAATAGTTGATGAAAAAGTTAGTAATTTAATTTCCTTTCCAGACAAGGTTCCAAGATGCCATCATATGCCGTGAGAATGGCAAGAATGCAGAGCCAACTATAGAAGGGGTAGAAGTGGATATTTTTTTCAATATGATGAAGTATTTCCTGAGGACACTACACAAACTACTGCTTCATCCAGAATAAATATTGTGCAAGATGGCATGTTAGATCATAATCAAAAACAAAGAGGCTTATTAGATGGCTGATATGTAGTTGTCTTTGCAGAACCCTAGGTCAGGAAACAATACTTCCTTTGTAGGTATTTACATCATTATTGACAATTCAGACCAATTTGTGACTATTCAGGGACTAATGTTTTGGGACTTGCCAGCAGCTGTCCTCAGTCTTACAAAACAACCAGCAACAGCTGAGACTGCAAGCACTACTTTCCTTTCTGCTACCTTCACTTAGGCTTCTCTGCTGTTAAATATCCAGGAGCACTTGGTGGGGTTGGCTTAACCTGCCAAGATAACATTTTTTCTTGAGTTAAAATACCTGCTTTAACATATAGCTTGTCAAACAGGTACGTAAGTCAGAATGGCGGAGAAAAACTATGAAGAGGGTACGAAAACAGAAGCAAATGTTTATGAGAAAGTTGCAGTTAATGAGTGTTTGGAATTAGACATCAGAAGTTCACTGGAAAAACACAACTGCATTCTTTAGTACTAAAAAAAGTTAATTATCAGAATTGGTTGGAAAACTAAATTTCCATTTCACTTTTTTTTTTTTTCCATTTTAGATTGTGCCTGTGTGTAAAATATGTGAAAAGCTAAAACCTCAAATTATTTCCTATCATAGGAAACCTGAAACATTTTTTATTCAGTAACTTCAAATATTACAAATAATTACTTTGATAAGGCCAAAATGTTTTATTTATAAAAAGCAGAATATTATAATCCAAAATAGGTATAACAATATTCAAAATTCCACTTTGGTTTTGATCTATTTAGAACCTTCTTGTGGATCATAAAAGCAATTTCCTAATGAAATAACACTGTTTCCTCAGAAAGGTTTAGATCATCTCTTAATTGACACTGTATATATAGCAATGGAACAAGGAAAGAATGCTTCCCAGATACAATAGCACACATCCCCAGCTTCAATTATGAATTGCATGTTTCAGATATCCCTCCGTGGTAATACTCACAATCCAGCAGAGCAAACAATATAAATCACAGGACATAATGTTACGGAAAGGCAACTTGATAGAAAAACATCCTGCAATTTTAGCAAACAGCATGTGCACGGCTTTGGTTTACGGTAGGGAGGGTGTTCAGTAAATGCTGAGTAGCTTCTATACAAGCTGTAGAAGCCTACTGAGTTTGACGTGACATTTCCACTCTATCCACAAGTGCTGCTTCAGAGGACTTTGGCAACAAGCAATAGCCAGCCTTAGCTCTCACGTATGTAGTGGTGTGGATTGGGTCAGTTGACCATTAAGCTAATGAGTGCTTCTTAGGTTTGGGTTAAGTAATGAATCTTTTTGAATGGTCCCTAGAGGATGGCATAGGAGGATTCTCCCAAAGATCAGTATATCCAAAGTCATATGTCTTTGACAAATAATCCCTGTAGTTAACTCTAACACATCTCATTTCTCCTTTCCTCCTGAAGTTTTAATCAAATTCTCTTGTGAACTTGTCAGGCACTCAGGAAACAATCTGCTATCATAAAAAAAAGTGAGACAGGATGTTAATGATAGACAGAAAAGGAACCGCTTCTCCATGCAGAATACTTTGTTGGTATGAGACTTTAGGCGACATGGTGGCTGAGTGTGTTGTTCTCTGTGTGATATCCTCTACTGGCAGTCAATAGGAAAAACTGAGAGTATTTTAACCAGTTTCAGTGTAAACATTTTACTTTCCCAAAGGTCTCTAGAGTTCCCATCCCAGGCTAAAATAACAGGTGCCAGTGAGTTTCTAGATGCCACCTTTCCATACAAGGTGACAGAACTTCAGAAAAGAGAGGTCATACTACTCAGTAGTTGGAGGATTGTGGTATTCTCCCCAAAACTGTGGGTTCAAATTCCTTTAAGCAAGAAAGGTCTTGAATCTCAGACTTGCACAACATAGGTAACCACTTTACCGATGGTTACCATTACTTATTCTTCTCTCTGTAGTTTGTAGGGACCCTAACCTTTAAAGTACTTTTGAGGAATGAAATAGATACAGCTCAACAGTGAGGCACTTTTGGAATAGAAAGAGAAGGAATTTATTGTTCTTGGGCATTCTTTACTGTCAGCAAGTGGGAGCATGATGGGTAGGAAGGGTTTTCAGAATTAACCAGGTTTTAAACAGAGATTCTGAAGAAATAACTCTAGGATTTAAATGCATAAAACAGTAGCTAGATGCTTAAGTGTCATCTAAATCCCTTTGTGAATCTCCCCTTTACTCCGTCTACCATTCCTTTATGTTCCTATATGTCCTTTGTGTCTAGGTGTATCATTATTCTCTTTATAACTGAAATCACAGTATGCCCACATTTGAGGAGACTCAACTGTCTTTTGTCTATAATGCATGTGCTGCTCAGTCACAGTTAGATTTTTTTTTTTCAGTCATGAAACTGTGATATGGACCACAGATTGCAAGATCCATTTCTATTACCTATGCCACCTTGCAAAGTCAGGCATTCACAAAGTGCTCTACATTGACAGTCAATACAGCTTACATTTTCTCTCTGACACAGACTCTGCCATGCTTTCCTGAATAAATTGACCATTGGAAAAAAAAAAAAAAAAGAAAAAAGGGAAAGGGAAAAAACTTACTGGAATCTACAGGTGTGCTCATAGGTTTTTGAATGCCAATGATGAAATTAGAATATGAAGTTATTCCTGATGAAGACCCTGCTAGAAATTGTTAGCAAGAGTTTGTGACCAGCTTCAATCCTTGAGATATTTAATATAAAGAACTGAAAATCTTTGTAGTCAGATTTGAGTAAAGCCAATCCTCAATGGGTACAATCAGAATTGTATGTTTAATCTAAATAAGCTTCAGGTCACTGCTCAGAGTCATCCTTTTTAAGGATATGAGTTCCAGTTTCCTTTTCTTATAGCTAGAGAAAATTATTCCAGTGTGTGGAAACACAATTTCTTAGGCAGCCTCCAAGTAACACTTTGTCAGCTACTGTGCCTAATTTAGTTCCCCAGTCAACTCTACAATTTCTTAATAAGAATTTTGTTAATAAGAATTTTGTTAATGGTGCTTTGTCTGTAAAGATTATCTTGCCTCCAAAAGCTTTCCAGTTCTATATTGTTTCACTGTTATTTTCAAACCAGTCATTTGTAGAATGATTTGCATTTTGTAGGATCTGTCTTGACACTCCTTTCTGATAAGATTTTTTCCTGAAACTTGAGAGTTCTTATGGAACTGACACTTGGCTTTATGCACTTTCCATTTCTTATCCCTGACATTCTGTGCAGCTCATACAAGCTGGCACATTCTCAATCAGTGGTGCCCAACTGAGATGATAATCTTTGTACAACTTGTTAATGTCAGTGCCATTTAGAAATCTCTACATTGAGCTATGAAATAATTCAGATGCAGAGAGAATCCCCAAAATAGTCATTTGAAGAGAGAGCCTGCAGACAAAAAATGTTAAACATCTACTATCATGAACATTTCAATTTAAGGGATTTTTTTTTGACAAACAGATCTGATGATTCCAGAATAAGAGCAGGTACACTGGCCAACTTTCTTGGGATGGTTGGGCTAGTTAAGATAACATAATGCTTCCAGTATGGTGTTGGTTATCAGATCCAGATGTTTTACCTGTGACCAGGAAAACCCAGTTTCACCCCTCCCCACACCATTTAAAAAGTGTATATTCATTATGTTGGTTCTTTGGATTTCTACTTATTGCTCTTGATGTGATGTACTGCCATTTAGTCTTTGGCCTTACTCTATCCCACTGGTGCTCTAAAAGCATTCCATTTGTGGTAAAACAGGCTTTACTCTCAGAAAAAAAAAAAAAAGAAAAAAAAAGAAAAAAAAAGAGGCTTTGGCTCTGTTCCTCTTCATTCTTTTTATGATGCTCCAGTGGTGTAAAGTCAGAAAAGATCCATAGGATATGGAGTTCACATTTAGGAGTTTGCTCAAGAAAAGGAAACTTAGCTTCAAGTATTTTTAATTTCTTTTTTTCATCTCCCATGTTTAATCGTACTAGAAAATGCGCTTTTCTAAATTCATTCTTTACCTTAAACCTGAACTGTACTTAAAAGCACAACCTGCATTTACCTTGCACCAAATTTTGAAGAGAGCATATAGCAATGTTTGAAACAGCAGGGTAATACTTTGACTCCACAGCTACTTCAAACATATAAGGGGTAAATGTATGTTAATATGTGTACAATATTCTTTACAATTTTGTATCTGTTTTCTTGTAAAATGTAAAATCTTAATTTAGGTATTTTATCATTAAAAAATAGTGTGTGTGTGATGACTGTATATATTTTTCCACCCCAAAGGTATTTTAGAGCATTTGTTGACCTGAATGTTTCCTCTGGTAGGTGTGTAGCTTTAGGGTTTTACTAAGCACAATTTTTGAGCATGAAGTATAGACAATATCAATAAAATCATGCCTGGAAAAAATGGATTTTCTATACTTGTAACATACTCAATTTGAATGTTAAACAGATTATTAAGAATCTTATTTTGTTTGCATGCTAACACACTAATAGTTTTCTTGAAACAGTGTTATGCAAATAGGTCTTGATACTGTCTAATATCAGAAAGTCCCAAACAAACCTTGACATTTCTTGAGGCATTGCCTGCATTAGGCTATCAGATTTATTTGACTACCACTAATCGCAGCTGTTACTGTGGAGTGATGCAGCACCATGCAGAACAAATACAAGCTTTGGTCCTGGAAACAATATACCCATATTAGAGCACTATGGCACTTTAAACAAGAAGTCTTCCTACTCTGCAGGGATAATTAGTTGAGTTCAGCATTGTGTTCCTGTGATCATAGTGTTTCATGTCACACAGCTATCAAGTCTTTTCTTATGTATTGGTCTCCATGCTGTAAACATAAGCAGTCAATAACAAGGCTATTACTTATTAACAACTTACAGAGTTGTAAATCCAAGAAGATTTGCTGTCAGCTTCAGCTCTCTTTTTGGGTTATCTGTTGTTAGAAGCACCTTTCACTTGAGTGTTGCTTAGACTGTGTTTCGGAGGGATGTTGGAGTGTGGTGTGGGCATCCTGTTCTTTCTGGTCCTACCTGTCCAATACTGATGCTCACTGGATGTCATCACAGATGCTCACTGGGTGTTCAGTGAGATGACTGATCTCATAAATCCTCTGAAACCTACCTCATAGTAGCACAGCAATGGCATCAGCAACATCTAGTTTCTGGTAGGTCACCAAACTGAATCAGTCTAAAGTGCCAGGTTTAGTGACAAAGAGAAGGAACATGTGCTTGTTACGAGGGGAGAAGAAAGGTAGGAAAAGGAAGGGATGAGTGAGAGCATCTCTCCGTTTTTGGAGGGAGCTGCTAGATGACATGAATTTCTTGAGAAGCCATGACCTAAGCAGGTAAAGTAAGTGAATTCCAGGCTAAAAATATCCATAATTGTGCAAACCCTCCATGTGCAAAAGCTATCGTTTCATATGCTAGTGTTCTCTGCCTTTTGTGCTAGGCAGAGACAAACTCATATTCACAAAGTGCAACCAGCCCTCCTGAGATATAAATGAATTAAATCAGACCTTCAGATGATCCATATCAAAGAGAATGTATCTAAAAGTTAAACCCTTCCCCTAGAATTTGTAAATAAATGAACAAATTTTCCATACTATAAGAACAACTGAAAAGTAGTAACTGAAATTCCCTTCATTATGGAGAGAAAATGAAAGGGATGAGATGGACTAAGCAGGAAGTCAGCAGGCCAAGTCTGGAGATACAAGTATGGATAACTTTTCTAATATAAGAACCATGGGAGGATATTTCTGTGATAAGAACTAAGGATTTGGGGAATTTATTGAAGACTAAAATCCATACAGTAAATGGTAGCCTTGTCTAAAAAGCTGTATTTTTATCTCTGACTATGAATAACTGTAGTATTTAATGTACATAAATATTTGATGATTAACTTTGGTTAAGAGCTATGCTATCTCTGTTCATACCATAAATTCAAGCTCTGAAGCAATAGCTGGGACAAAACACTAAGGACTCAATTGTGCCTTGAAGGCATGATGCCACGCTGGGGATAATGCGGAGGTACATCGCCTCGGCAGGAGCTCCAGGAGGGGTTGTGCCTCAGGCATGCACTCTGCCTTCTGGAACTCCTGGGGAATGCAGCTAATGTACTCTGCTTATGTGGGGTGCAGAATGCACTCCAAATGCTAGCAGTTCTCCTGGACTCAGAAGACCCACCTGGAGCCTGAGATCCTTCAGGCTTGTGAGCCTGCCTCATTTTCTCTGAAGCAACTGTACCAGCAAAGGCCTTAGCAGCATTTTTGGAGGAGGCGCCATGAAGTCCAATGGTTGCCCCTCCTCTGTGCTTGGTTTACAGGAATGCCATTTGTGGCAACTATTTAGCAATTCATCTAGCAGACTGTAGTGGGGAACTTTCCATTTACCCCATCTTTAAGGGTCTCTCAAGAGCACATTTGTATACTATTTGGTTCACCACTCTGTACCTCATGTGGCAGCTATGTTGCCTAACAGAAGGATGGATTTTCTTAGCAGGTAGACAGAAAGGGAAAATTTTGATTATGTGCTTTAAAATTTCTCTGGTCTGCATGGTGGTCCAGGAACCCCAGGTCAGGTGCAGTAAGGAGGCTGATGGAAATATCACCCATCAAGAAAAGTGCAAAGACAGTAATGGAGTCTGTTTCTCACCAGGAAAATGGCAAGCAGAGAGATTAATGCTCTTTCATTCTGCAGGCCTGAACACACAGTCTCACCATAAGTCCCTGAAAATAACCTGTAATGTTTATTTACTTTNAAAAATAAAATTCTTAGGGAATAAAAGTTTATATGTGAGGGACATGCTCATCATTTATGTAGGACAGTAAGACATTAGCAAATGTAAGAATGAATACGTTTGATGTATAAAATTGGAATTAATTATTTGCTTGCTGTTTACAGTATGCAAAGGATGACAGACATTCCATTTTTTTGTCTGTTTATAGTATGCTCCCTTTGGTCCTTGTTCCATAAGCTCTTTATATATGCTTGAGGTTTTATGCTGCTGCTATTTTGGGTGGCTGTGAGGGTATCTGGATGTTGGTGGGAGACTTCAGTAGATTACTGTGGTCAAAGCATCTTGCCAGATAATAGCATAGCTAGTTCTTAAATAATTTCCCCCAGGCCATCTATTCTACTGTTTATTATTGTCATTATTAGAAAGTGATTAATTACTAACTTGAACCTCAGCCCATTCCTTTTTCCACTAACTGCTATGGCTGTGGAGAACAGATTATTTGTCCTTTTTGAGACCATTTTACTCTTTTTAAAAACTCAGAAAATATCGTCCCACTGGATCTCAAGACTTGTGTAGGCTGAACAACCTGATTATGTCAATGTTTTCTTGTAGTAAACCATTTTCTGGCACACTGATCATCTTTGTGCTTTGAACTCCTTCCTGATGTACATTTTCACGGAAGTGCACTGGCCACCATAATGCAGATGAAGAGCTACCAATGCTGAATAAAACTGATTGATTTGGGGTGTACATAGTCTATTATCGCACTCCTCTTTTTTATGCTATTCATTACATAACCTTGCCCAGGATCTGATGTTGTAGATAAGGCTGTAGAAAGAATGGCTCTTTTAGGTAAAATCCTGATTAACCGGGGAAAACCCATTGAAAATCTGATGGTGGAATACAACTTTGGGTGGAAGGGCCTACAGGTTCACCATACTGAGAAGAGGGAGGAGTGAGAGTAGGCATAATGGACTTCAAAAAAGTACTCTTCAGCAGCTGAGGGAACAAGTAAGTAGGGTCTCTTGGGATGACAATATAAAGGATAAAGAAAGAGACTGTATTGAAAGCACAAAACGAAGCATTCTGATGTTAAGGAGGGCTTGGAAGCATAGCAAGACACAATGTGGCTGAATCAGGAGCTCTTTAAGGACTGAAGAATAAAAAAAAATAGGAATAATAAGTGGAAACGAGGACAGCTGAAAAAGGATGTGTGTGGAGGATAATAGCATAAACATGTAGGGATGAACTCAGGTAGGCTAAAATGAAGAATGACTTACAACTAACAAGGGACATGAAAGGCAACCAAACAAGGTTCTAGAAATACATTGGGGAGAGAAGAGAGGGAAAGGAATAAAAAGTATCCGTTCAGCATTGAAGAGGGAAGGTGAGTAAATAACAGAAGGCACAGAGAAAGTACATTATAACTTTTTTTTTTTTTTATGCTTCCAGATCGACAAAAACAAATTAAAAGGAGTTATCATAACATGTCAGCAGAACCTGATGAAATACACCCTCAAATCCATAGGATGTTAGCTGAGGTAGATGCTGAACTATCACTTCTGGGAATTACTAGAAACTAAATGACACGGGAAGAAGTGCACATAAGTGATGTCTAAATCTGCTAGTGCAGCACAGTAGGAGTGGCTATGCAGAGGTAGAGCTGGTGTGCAAGACCCCAAGCCCACACAATGACTTTCTTCAAAGTGATTTTTTTTTTTTGGTCCCATGCAGAACATATGGTGGGTTTTTGAAAAGCATTTTCCGGTTCAGTTTAATCCAGGAGGAACTCAGAATGTGAACTAAAGCATGAGGAGCAGTGGAAGATTTACTTCAGAAACATACCTTTGATTTTAACTGAAATGCCAATGTAGGCGTACTCATTTAAAACTAAACTGGGGGGAAAATGAGGAAAATACAGAGAAGTCTGTCTGTCTTCAATAGCAAGTCATTCTAACTTCATTTTTTAATTGAAATATAGTTTAAAAAACCCCAAACAATATTTAATATATGGTAAGTTGTAAGTAGACGTCATAATTTAATGTTATGCTGTCTGAACAATCTCATGTAGAGCTTCACGATCAAATTGGACAAATGGTTAAGTAAAATCAGTGTTACACTTGTGTCTGAGGTGGAAAACTTTGCTCAAAATAATGATGAATTGCACTGTGAAAAGAACATTTCAAAATGTATCCTGCAGAACTGTACTGAGCAGGATCTGAATTAATGACTTGGATGATGGAAGCAAAACTACATTTGTACATTTTGTTCATGACACTAAGTTTAGGACTTCTATAAGTGAGAAGAGAGACAGGATCTAATTGTATTAGATCAGAATTCAAAATGTTCTTGCTATCTTAAAAATATATTTGGCTTCAAATCAACACAATGGTGTTGAGCAACAATCTCCAACAACAACAACAAAAAAGAGTTGAAGAGCACACAAACAGCATGAAGAATATCTACTCAGGCAGCAACAGTGCATAAATAGAAAAGGAATGGCAACCAACTCTGGTGAAAAAGAAGCAAATGTCATTCTCAGATGTGTTAACAAGGGTGTCATATATAGCATAAGAGATAACTATTTTGCAATGCAGGTGAGGTCTCAGGGGTAGTCTGTTCTTAGTTTAGGGCTCAACAAAGAAATTACCAAAATGCAAGAGATAACTGAGCACAAGAATGATACGATGTTTAGCTTACTTAATATCTAAAGAAAGTCTGAATAAATAAATAATGTGCAGGTGAGAAGGAAAAAGAAGACAAAAGAAGTACATGAAAACATGAATTTTACCAAGTTTATGTTGCTTTTTCACTGTGGCCTAACCAGAAAAAAACAAACAGGACAGTGGGAGTGAATGGGCATGCCTCTCTTTTGTCAAATACTTGATGATACTAAACCAGTAGTTGCATCTTGAATTAATTTGCTACGCAAATTAAACAGGAGAACAAAGTTTATTCTATCAATACACAAGGTTACAAAAATACAAATCTAGAATTATTTGCCAGCCCTACATTAATGTCTTGGAATACTCTTGGGAATCTCACTCAACACTAACAAGCATCTATGCTTGGGCATCTGAACTGAGACTTTAGAGTCTATGGATTTACTGTTATTTTAAGTGTTATGGCAAACAGAATAAATTATTGCATCTGGGTAATAACAGTGATTCTGGTCACAGAATGAAATGCATCTCAAACAGGCATATAGAGTAGGTAATTTACATATGGCAAATCACTGTTATTAAGGATATTACATGTTTGTTCCTGTCACTTTGCAATATTTGCTTCAAACATCTCAGAAGGAAAACCCTTCAAAGCATTACCAGTCCAAGTAGAGGGAAAGAACAAAAGCAAAAGGTAACTTTGATGCAATTGTGCACAGAAACCACCAAATTAATCTTGGAGTTGGAATAGACTCAAGCAATCAGTAGGATGCATTATCAGTGTCATCTACACTAAGTTTTATTGCTTAAAAACATTTTAGTTATGCTTTGTATATTGAAAGCACATGGTGTTTATGTCCTTTTCTATGTATATTTGGAAAGCATACCTAATTTTCCATAGATTTGTAATGCCATATATTTTTTTAAGGTAAAATCATCCAAAGTAACCACAGGAGAGTGAAACTATGGTTTTAATAAATTTCAAAATTAACTCTATGCTTTTATTTTGTAAGGCCTCCTAAGCAGGGAACTTATCCTGCTTTTTGTTCTGACTTTCAGTTCTCCTTCTTTTCCTTGACAGTTTGACTTGGATCTGGTGTGCCAGCTGATCTGTCTGCCTGGGTTGGGCTTTGTGGTATGGTTTGCCTCTCTGAAGCTTACTGTTGTTCAAAGGAGTGAATTCAACCCTAAGCATATAAGCATCTCATACCTGCCACTGAGCCCTACCAGCTGTATCTGTCAGCCAGGGCCCCCATCATATTGCCAGGAGATGTAAGGAGGTATAGAGTGGTGGCCAGANTTTTGCTATAAGTACAATAATGGCCTTCAAATATATTAGTGGCACTTTCAGATCATCTACAGCTTTTGGTCTTTTAAGATAAATCAATCCTTCTTCAAAATACAAACATCTTTTATCCCACAAGTGTAAAGCATTGAGATCTATCATACTGAGATTTTACTATACTTGCAAACAAAAGTAGTGTTCAAAAAAAAATAAGAGTTTACAGAGATCTTTCATCCTGACACTACATCCTGTGTAGCACACCATTCAATTCCCTGCCTTTATTTCCCACTATCTGTAACAGGAAGATGACACGGATTTAATGAATTTACATATGTTTTATCAAGACACAACCCAAGAGGAGAGGGTTGAAATTGAAAAACTTCACATTTTGACAATGGAAATAATGAGTAGACATTCAGAAGAGATAAGGAATGATTGATACTGATCTACAAAGATTTACAAGTGTGATTTGTCATGTTCTGAACAGGGCTGATTTTACGCCTGTCAAGCTCAATAGAAACGCTCCCTTGAACTCCCCTGTGCTTAGGTGCAAGCCCTTAATCTGTAATCTTAACGAGATCTACAGACTAGAATTTCAAACTAGATATGCCTGACTGGAAATGGGATCACAGCTTAAGTGAGTTGCTCCCCAGCTTTCCAAGCTATACAGTGGCTAGACCATCAGGGGTAGTCTGTTCTTAGTTTAGGGCTCAACAAAGAAATTACCAAAATGCAAGAGATAACTGAGCACAAGAATGATACGATGTTTAGCTTACTTAATATCTAAAGAAAGTCTGAATAAATAAATAATGTGCAGGTGAGAAGGAAAAAGAAGACAAAAGAAGTACATGAAAACATGAATTTTACCAAGTTTATGTTGCTTTTTCACTGTGGCCTAACCAGAAAAAAACAAACAGGACAGTGGGAGTGAATGGGCATGCCTCTCTTTTGTCAAATACTTGATGATACTAAACCAGTAGTTGCATCTTGAATTAATTTGCTACGCAAATTAAACAGGAGAACAAAGTTTATTCTATCAATACACAAGGTTACAAAAATACAAATCTAGAATTATTTGCCAGCCCTACATTAATGTCTTGGAATACTCTTGGGAATCTCACTCAACACTAACAAGCATCTATGCTTGGGCATCTGAACTGAGACTTTAGAGTCTATGGATTTACTGTTATTTTAAGTGTTATGGCAAACAGAATAAATTATTGCATCTGGGTAATAACAGTGATTCTGGTCACAGAATGAAATGCATCTCAAACAGGCATATAGAGTAGGTAATTTACATATGGCAAATCACTGTTATTAAGGATATTACATGTTTGTTCCTGTCACTTTGCAATATTTGCTTCAAACATCTCAGAAGGAAAACCCTTCAAAGCATTACCAGTCCAAGTAGAGGGAAAGAACAAAAGCAAAAGGTAACTTTGATGCAATTGTGCACAGAAACCACCAAATTAATCTTGGAGTTGGAATAGACTCAAGCAATCAGTAGGATGCATTATCAGTGTCATCTACACTAAGTTTTATTGCTTAAAAACATTTTAGTTATGCTTTGTATATTGAAAGCACATGGTGTTTATGTCCTTTTCTATGTATATTTGGAAAGCATACCTAATTTTCCATAGATTTGTAATGCCATATATTTTTTTAAGGTAAAATCATCCAAAGTAACCACAGGAGAGTGAAACTATGGTTTTAATAAATTTCAAAATTAACTCTATGCTTTTATTTTGTAAGGCCTCCTAAGCAGGGAACTTATCCTGCTTTTTGTTCTGACTTTCAGTTCTCCTTCTTTTCCTTGACAGTTTGACTTGGATCTGGTGTGCCAGCTGATCTGTCTGCCTGGGTTGGGCTTTGTGGTATGGTTTGCCTCTCTGAAGCTTACTGTTGTTCAAAGGAGTGAATTCAACCCTAAGCATATAAGCATCTCATACCTGCCACTGAGCCCTACCAGCTGTATCTGTCAGCCAGGGCCCCCATCATATTGCCAGGAGATGTAAGGAGGTATAGAGTGGTGGCCAGAAATGGAGAGAGAATGGCTTCATTGCTCTCACTCTGAACATAGGAGTGAAGAGAACCAATTGTTCTGATTTTTTCTATTTTCAGTCTGGTACCTAATGGGACCTTTATCTTCATAGAGATAAATCCCCATCAGACGAAAATAATTTATAACCCCTGTACCAAACTGTTTCCATACCTCAAGAGGTACTACTACATCTACAGCTCTGTGCCAGTGGCCACCCTAAATATGGCCCATCACTGGTACCTGAAACATTTATCCATTTGTGAGCCCAATGTGCAAAATCATAGAATCAATTTCAAATACAAATGCAGTACAAGGAAGGGTCAGGAAAAAAAAAGGTAACTTTGATACAATCTTGGGTATAATCTATTTGGTTCACTGTGGGCACATTTTTATGGGGACAAAGCATTTGGCCCAGAGCACTGCAAAAAGACAAAGTTTAATATGAAAGTATGTGAAATAATTTTTGATTTAGGAAACATGAAGTTTGCTGAGACTAAATATGGCATATAACCCTTTATGCAATACACTAACAAATGGACAAGAGAGAAGAGGAGTTCAGAAAAGGTGCTTAATCACCAAATTGATGTGAAAAAATTAGGAACCACTATTTGTATGTACTGAAACAAAAAAAGAAACAGGCAATATGTGTGAGGATCACATATTATATGAGGCCTTAAGGAGAATGGAGTTTACATGTAATGTTAAAGTTGCCCTCTAATGGCACTTGAACCCATGACTACTGCAATCTGTTGATCTAAGAAAAGGAAGCATTTCAGCAGGATGTGCATGAATGCTTTCCTTTTATTGACAGTTTTATAGATTATTCCGAACAACTGTACAAAGCTAAACAAACATTCTATGAAAGTGCATTATTATTTTTTAAACCAGAATGTAGGAGGAAGTAATGAGACATATTGATTTGATTATGAAGCATATTACTAAACTGGTTGTAAGACTTTATTCACAAGTGCCATGTTAAAATTATTTCAGACGAGTATAAATGTCTGTGAAATTACTGTTTTCACTTAGTCTTCTTCAGTATTAATAAAAGAGAATACTAACATAAGAAAAATATGATAGTTCGCAGAGTAGTTACAGAAGTTTGGTAATGTACCAACTTTTTAGTAAATTATATCAATAATTAAAAGTCTAGTGTTGCTTATTTTAATGTACTTCTGCATATTTTATGTAAGGTTTTATCAATAAATCAGGTTCACATGAAGAAGAAAAAAACCCTAGGTTTCTAAATTTAAATTCAGTGGTATCTCTTTCTCAATGAAATATATCAGTCTTGAAAGTCAGCTTCCATGAATGTGCTCACTGCAACATTATTGGTGGTAATATACTTAATTAGCAAATTTTATATAAGACTTTTTATTCACAGTACCTTGGTCTGATAAAATCCTTCATTCCAATTCATTTAATAGGTAGACTATAGAAACTACATTAATATTGCATCCATGAGCAAAGAGATTACCCCACAGTTAATGATTCCCTTGGGTTGCCCTTTTTTGACAAAGGCTCAGAGCCAAAAAGTTCTCCTCTTATTTTCAGACCATCTGAAATAAAGTAATATTGCTATGTAAAAAATCAAGTGTGAGGTTTGATTTTTTTTGCAACATCTGGGTTCTGAACAAACGAGAAGTGACAAAATTAAATTAATCCTTGAAACATATACTCTGCTTTATATTGACAAAAATCTTAGTGTAAAAAAAAAAAAGACTCCAATGGCTGTTGATAAGTCTGCCAAATGACTCATGAAAAATCTAGAACCTATAAGGTTCATGGGATTGTCATCTTAAAGGTTTATGTAAGGAAAGTTTTAAAGTCAACTAGTGATGTCTCTTGGTGTATTACTTGTGCACATGAAAGGATTGACATCTGCACACCATTGTTTCAGTGGTTCCCACAACCTGTGGTTCAGACGATGTTATATTAATTAGTTTATTTTGTTTCTGCCTTTGCTTTTCAAGGGCTGGAAGTTATTGCTGAGTTAATCCCAGTCATTACAACATGATTTTCTTGTCACTGTCCTATCACTTGTTTAGGGCAGAGGAGGGAAAGTTTGTCTCTGCGCCTGCTGGAGTTCAAGACCAGTAGCTACACAGGAATGTTTTACAGGAAAAGGAGTAGTGGTTTCAATAGAGTGCACCTGATGGTCTTGCCTTTACTAATAATCTCCTTTTTAGGGATATCAATACAACACATAAAACCATGCCGTAACAGAAGACAAACAAACGTTTTTGCCATCAGAAGTCAATTCATCTCAATCTAAGTTGTCTAGACAGATGAGATGAATTGATCTCTGCAAGTACCCATCATGCTTCACTCTCTGTAAAGACAGCTTAAACAAAATATCTTCATTTTTAATAAGCAACAACAATTCCTGGCCTTGGAGTCTGAAAATGTGTTTGGCAAGAAACACCTCTTAAAAACATTTGATGTTCAACTTCTTTGAATTTATTTTCTTTGCTCTCCAACTCCTGTATCTGCAGAGGTACATTTTTATTCTTTTTATCTAAGTTTATCCTTATAAATCCAACAGGACCTTAAGGAGAGGTACTAGGTAGTTCCTATCAATCATGGTTGTGGACTTGGTGTGGACTCGGCCTGAGCTGACCTGCCCTTCTTTGACAATGCCTGGGCATGGTGTGGGGCCATTGGCAAGAGGCCCTGTCCAGAAATCAGCATATAACCCTGTGCGGATGCAAGCTGTGTCATGCCAAGGCCAATGACTTGGTGTCAGTTGGTTCTACACATACAGTTTCTGAACCACATTTATTTCGTCCTCACTGGAGAAGATGCCAAAAGACACTTACTCTTTCTCTACAGAGAAGAATAACATTAACTTATTTCCATTTCATATTTTAGCTCATTGAATAACAGTAAAATCCCTATTACTTTATAGTACACTCATAAGTGGCTTTTGCAATTGATTAAGTACCTCAGCTTCACTCTCATGTTAATCAATTGGAGCATATGGTTATTCCTTTGTATACGGTTGCAGTGAAGTGGATCACTTACCATACAAAAATGTCAATCCAAACAGGTCTGCCATTTGAGTTCTAGACATCAACTTCTTTTATGATTGTGTTTTCCAGGACCATGGAACAAGAATCATAACGCGTTTTGTGATCATGGGAATACGGAAAATAGGAGTAAAATGCATAGTGACCTACTTTTATGAAAATAATTGGAGCATATCACATATGTTTGTAACATAGAAATCATATTAATATTTATGAGGAAGTACCTTTACATTTGAGATAAGTTTAAGAAAATATTTTTGTTTTTTTTCCTGGACCAGGTCTCTGATTTAAAAGTAAATTATATACATTCTAATTAAATTCTAGTTAATTGTTTCAGATAAACGAATATGGTTAACTAGGAGTGTCTTATCTAATTTCTTCCATAATACTTTGAT
>VYZU01076034.1:0-18998 GCA_013401355.1 Ceyx cyanopectus | reverse complement strand
CATGGAGCAAGAAATTCTCTGTTAACCCTACTCTGCTTTCGGCCCAGTAAACAGGAGGCGCCGAGCAATCGACTCGCCTCTTCCTCCTCTCGGAAATCCTGGGAAATAAATGTTTTGCTGCTGAGCACAAAACAATTGGAAATGGGGATTTGTGCTTTCTTACTGGATGTGCCTTTTCCCACCTCCTTGATTAATCTTGGATTCAGACGCTAGCTGTTAGCTGCACAGCTCAGGATTTGCTGCATGTTGCCAGGACTTGACCGGTGCATCTTGTAGTAACAAAATCAAAAGAAACAGCTGGTCGAGGGGGAAAAATACAAAACAACTTGTGGAACTTCCCACCAGCTTGGGTGGGAGGGAGGAAGGGACAGACGGGTGGAGAGGGTGCAAGCAGGATAGTGTTCAGGGTGGAAAAATGTGATCTGGATTCTCCATAACAAACTTCTCTGCTCCCCTGGAGGTTCTCTGAGCCAGTGTGAACGGCTGGAAAGTCCAAACCTCCCAGTCCCTGAGGATGATGAAGGGCAGTTTGCAAAGAGACACAGCTGGGTGGGAACGTCCTCTCCAAATTCTCCTGGGAGGTGCTGATGAGGGTCCCTGGTGTTATAGCTGATAGACTGCTGATGAGTGTGGGGGGAAAAGGTGGTTATGTCAGATGAAAGCCATCAACCAGGCAGGGGGTGGAGGTGTGTGATGCTGTGACACCGTGCCACATTGAGGATATTAATTCTCAATTAACTGTAATTGCTGAAAAGCTGTATTGTTCCTCAGGGAAGGACAGATGATGATCTGCGTCATCCTCATTATTCCAGCTGGCAATTCCCTGATGGTCACTGGGACCAACCCTCATTGGTGGTGACTGACAGGGCAGCATCTGCCAAGGGATAGCTCCTGGTTGGCCTCATGGTGGTGGCAGCCCTGGGCTGACCTCACCTGATGAGCTAGGCAGTCATGGAGCAGCCCCAGCACAGCTGAGCAGCCTTCACTACCAGCCTTTGTGCGAGTTGGTGTGTTTGCTTTGTCTCATTTTGGGCTGGCAAGAGCATGTTCAGGGCAATGTGAGGCCATGTGGCTTGGCTTGTCAGGCAGTACCTGGGCATGGGGGAATTGAAAGGCAAGGTCCAAGCACCCCACTAGGGAAAGGAATGCTCTAGTAAATGAGGAATTGGGATCCCTAGGTGCTAACAAAGCATTGTGGACACCAGTGGATGCATTCTGGATGGGTCAGCAGGGACAGATCTACTGAGGGGTGGCAGGAGCCAGGGAGCTGGTAGGATAGTGACATGTTCAGGCTTGGGAAAGACTGATGCAAAACTGAAGTACACTTTGCCTAGAAATTCCTTTTTGGTCTCTGCCTAGTGGAGTCTGTGACTACCCTTAGCTTTACTGGAAAGGGGCTGTTTCTGTAGATCCCTTTTCCTCTCTTCTCAGCAAGGAGTGTGGCTGGTGTTGCAGAGTAGTTGCAATATTAGACTTTCTTCAGACTTTGGCAAGTTGCCTTGCAAAATGTGAAATATTTTTTTGCAGAGAAGACACATAACCCCGAGGAGGAGCTCTGGTTTCCAGAGCAGTCCGTTTTGAGTGGACAGCACATACGTCTTCCCGTGTAAGGATAGCAAAGTGAAGCTTTTCTCTGTAGACGTTCAAGGTAAACATTAAGATAGGAAAAAACCAAAACAGGGAGCTAAGGTCCTTGCTCATGACCACAAGCAAATTGATGTGGAGCTATAAAAAGGGCAACTTTTTTTGGTAAGCATTTTCGTGATCAGGTATTTTGAGTGTCCAGCCTGCCCTAGGCTGAGCTACTGGTGTCTGGGAAGGGCATGAAAGAGCAGCAGAATGTCGGCTGCTGAAAATTTCATTCCTGCTGCTGGGAAGGACAGTCAGTTCTTCCTCAGGGTGAATCACGCTCCAGCACTAAGCAGCTAATCCTGCCGAATGTGGCCATCCCCTGATAAGCTATCCAGCCAGCTCTGATAGTTTCCAGCAACTTCATTAGAAAAATAATGTTAGAAGCAATTGGAAGTCAATTATGTTTTATGTGACTAATGTTGTTAATTATTATTACTTTTGTTAGCTTGCCTAATCCACCAAGATTCTCTCATTAATAGCCGTTACTGATTTGTACCTACAGTGGATTGATTTCCACCAATGGATTTCAAAGCATTTCCCCAGACTGCCCTCTATTTTGTATTTACTGTAGATTAACATTTTATTTAAAGTTAATTATCTTGGGCTGTAAATTTCTGTGGTGCCCTGTAACCATCAAGCAAACTTTGCTGTCTGGGTTATTTTTATAACGTGTTGAGCAAAGAAATGCAGAACAGTTTGGGAATCCTGGAAGATGTAGGATTGAAAATGAAAACTGGCAGGTGATTTGGAATAGTGCACCTCTCTCCATGCAGGAAGTAAGAATTATGCTGCTTATAGACAGACAAAAAAGAGGGTCAGAGATTTACCTGCCCACAGACACAGAGTGGTCTCTGGTTCCTCTTCATGCTTTGTTGTAAGACAAAGACACCTTAGGAGCCAGTGATTTAACACAAGAAGTCTTTGCATAGACACAAACCCATTTAGGGACCATTAAGACTGTAGGCTGGATGTGGAAGGAAATCTTTTGATCCAAGTTTTTGTCATGCTCCTTCTTTTTCCCCCCTTTTATCCTTTATGAGCAACTATACAAGAGATCCCCTTGCACTATGCTGGGCACAGGTCCCCTCAAGCAGGGCTTGGAGCAGAGCAGCTGGGCTGCTGGCAGAAGGGTTGTGCCTGGCCATTGTGAGGTTGGTAGCAGTGCCCCTGGGAACTTGGTGCTGCTGGGCAGATTGGTTTGAATGCAGCCCACGAGGAGCCTGGGTGAAACGTGCGTTGAGGGCTCCAGGCAGCCTCTGTAACTTCAAAGTGTGTTCAGGCAAACTGTGTGCATAATTCCACACGTTTAGTTGTGTTAACAAAGCTCCTTGCCAGCGAGTGGAGTGTTTGTTTGGAAACGGCATTGTGATCCCTGTGTTTCTGTGCAAGGATTATTTCCATTACTAAAAAAAAAAACCCAAAAAACAACAAACCACAAAACTATGGAATTTATCATATAGAAGCAGCAGCAGGAGTTCAGGGGTTGTCTGAGCATATCACTGGGGGCTCTGTTTGTTGTGTTTGGCTTTGAGAGAAATTCCCAATGTGATTTTTCTGGGGCAGCAATTGATCCCTGTCTAGTTTAGCTTCCTTCTTTGATGGAGTAACAATGTGTATCTGTGCTGCAAGGCTGACATCTCCATAGACTTGGTCCAGGATTGCACAAGGAGGGTTGTCAGTGGTAAGGATGGCACAAGAGGTGCCTACCTTGTCCAAAATACTCTGGGTGACAAGATGGAGGGTAAATTTATGTTTGGGGTTTTTTTTTTGTTTGTTTGTTTTGTTTTTGTTTTTTTTTTGGTGTGTCTTTTTTTGGTTTGTTTGTTTGTTTTAAGCACAGTTCTGTCATTGAGTATTTTGTTAATAAAGGCATTGCTTAACTTTGTGCAGTTGAATTAGTTGTGTAAAGTTGAGAACAGAATTAGGATGTCCTTTGCATTGCAAATGATTTACTGTGTGTCTGGTCAGGTCACCCAGCTTCCTGCTCTGCTGCAGTTCTCCACCTCAAAGGCACAATGTTAATTTATTTCTGGGTTTAAATTTTCAGTTCAACTTTAATGGAAATGTTAATTTGCAGTGAATGCTTCACAGAATATTATTTGGGAAAATGCATTCAAGTTTTCCATGTGATTATCAGATAGTGACTAAAAAACACAGCCCTCCACTAGATCTGAGCTAACAAAGGTCATAACAATGGTTAGTAAGAATAAAAGTACATTTCAGTTGGTTAATGTTCCATGTGATTATTTATGAGCAGCTTTCTGACCACCTTTTGAGAAGGCTCATAAACTTTGTGATTAGTCACTGAGAGAAAGCCACTCTTGGGACTTGTTAACATTGTGGTTTCACTGCCTGAGGGGTTGTGCCCTGAACCAGCACTTCTTCCCCTGGCATCAGTGTCACAGAAGTTTCACTTGCAAAGTGACAAAGATAAATCCCCTTATTTATATCTTTTTTTTCTTAACACACTCTGTTGAGGATGGGAAGCTCTTGCAGAGCCTTTAAAGAGAGTGTGCCTGGATCACACAGGCACTGAGCAAACACTTGGGCAGGTACAGGCAGGGCTGTTAACACCTGATCAGCACTTCACATGCATCCCTTGTTCTGTCCTCTCTGTTATCCCCTCCTTTGGAAAGCTGTATGCCTGGTGCATTGCTCTGGGGGCTCCCTCACATTTACTTACCAGCCCTTTTGCAGGATCAGGGGAAGGATGCTTGATGCTTGCTCTGTTATGGGACTGCCCCTTCTTCTGCCTCCTGCTTCCAGCGTGAGCTTATATGGATTCCTTATTCCTGCTCTGCTTTGGTTTCCCATCTCGAAAATAGGAATAAAGTAGTTGCCATCTTTGTACACTTAAATTCAGAGACCAGCCCCATAAACATGTCTTGGACAAGGAGAAGGTGTGGATGAAATGAAGTCTCTTACGCTGCACCCAGCTGGTTCCTCGTGAATGGTGTGTCCAGAGCATGGAGATCCTGTGGCAGGGTTTTTGGGAGGTGGTGGGGTGACAGTGAGGTGGGATGAGTGTTATGGACTGGTTGGAGTGGCTGGTTATTTTGGAGAGGGCAGCCCAATAGCATGCCTCCTGGCTATGCTCTCAGCACAGCCCTGGACACTGGTGTCCAGCACGGGAACACAGGGCAGCTCAGCCTTGATGATGTTCTTAAGAAGAGAATGTTTGCTGGAAAGTGTTGTGTTGAGTGCAGATGTTTTTTTGTCTCTCAGCCATCGAGGTCAGTTGGAGTTTTGCCAATGGGAGTGACATTTGTGTAGAAGAGGCCAAAATCCTCCTGCAGACGAGTGCTGTGGGACCTGCCCTGCCCTCTGGAAAACGGTAGCTTGGTTCTTGTAGCATCACAGCACAAACAGGGCCTGAGGCTGAACTGGTGACACTGGTGGAAATTCAGGGTAAGAAGGTCTTGTGTAGTACCACTGGTACCCAGCCAACATGGTTTCATGAAGGGCAAGTCCTGTTTAACCAACCTGATCTTCTATGATCAGGTGACTTGCCTAGTGAATGAGGGAAAGGCAGTGGATGTTGTCTCTCCTCCCTTTGGGCATCGTGTTGCTAGCACTGATCTTCTGACCTGCCTGCATGATGCTCTTTGCTCACTAGCTCTGTTTATAAGGAAATTAATATCAATTAAAGAAATGAAAACAAACTAAAGATATCTATCAGTGGAAAATCTGGAGTGAGGCAAGGTTATTGGCAGCAGTTATTTAAAATCTTGTCAACTCTTTTTATAGACAATCCCTGTTGCTGTGGTACGGCTGAGCTGGACCTGTGTGCCTGAGCAGTTGGTGGCAGCTCTGGCTCAGGACTATGCTACTCTGCTGGTACCATTGAGTTGGGTGGCCTCTGCCTCCCCTGCTCATTATAAAGGGGAGACATGCTGATGAGAGAGAGAAGGGAACTTGAGGGAGTCCCTCTTCATAAAGAACACACTGGATGGAGACTGCTAATTAGCTTCTGTGATTTAATGTTTTCCTGTTTGCATACAGCGTGCTTGGGCAATGTGGTATTTATGGTCCTATGGGAAGGATGTGAGCTGGCATGGAGAGAGGAGATTTCTGTTCCTTCAGAATTTTATGATCCTCTTTCCTCTTGAAAATCCCAGCTGTGGGGAGACCAGGAAATTGGAGATTTGTTTCTGACTGAGTGAATTAGCATCTGTGTCTCTAAAGTCTATTTCTAAGTTTTGCTGCACCCTAAGTATTATTTTGGCTTGCTGCCTTGCACCTTTTCAGTGTCAGCGCTGGGAGAGCCTCCTGCATCAGTTAGGAGGCCATTGTGAGCAGACGGCCCTCTCCAAGTCTAGTGTGTTCAGCTCTCCCATGGTTTCAAGAGGGTGGGGGCAAACATGCAGAAATCCTCTGGTCAGGGTCTCTCTAGGCTGAAATATCCTCTCCCGACACTGTGGGCACCAGCATCAGTGTGTTGAGCACCAAGGGTGTGCCAGCACTGCCCACCTGCTCTCAGTATCCCTATGTCCTCCTTCCAAATTTAGCCAGAAGCAAGTTGTTATAAGTTTCTTCTGGTCTGTATTCTCAACCTGGTGATGTTATTGCTTTTCTGGTGTTATCTTTGAGGAGATTATGATGTGCAAAGTGAGGACTTGATTGTCTCTGCTAGATGAAGTCTTAGCCCTACTTGTCTCTACTGTTACTTTCTGATCTTTTCTGCTCCTGCTGCTGTGTTCATCAGCTCTTGCTGTGGCCACCTCTGCTCCAGCTGACTTGGATTTGTCAGGTGCTTCCTCTCTGCCACTTCACCCCCCAAAAGTTACCACACAGAGCAAACCATCTCCTTGAGCCTTACTGAAAACATAGAGGATATGTATGTGCATAGCTCCTGGACTCTATTTGATAGTGTTTGACCAATTGAGAGCAAGAGGAAGGAAAGTGCTGAGTTGAGGGAATTCAATAGGCGTGAATAAAAGATGTCCAAAAACACAAACATGATCTCATGCAACGTAGACATTGTGATCTGTGAACTACAAAGGGCTGATTCTTTGTGTCTGGGCAAACAAAGGAACAGAAATAGCAACCTTGAAATATTAGTTCATTGTGAAAATGATCCTGACTCCCTGGCCATATGATTTATATGGAGCAGAAATCAGGGCAGTTCTGCTTTGCTGCTTTATGTAAGTGAAGGAGAGTGAAAGACCAGTGAAAATCCCTGTGCTAGGTTTAGCTCTGGATGCTTCTGTAGCATCAGAGAAAATGCACTGCTGTGGTCTCTAAGACACTGACTTCTTCATGCCTACATTAGAAAGTCATCCTTTGAGACTTGCTGTGGCTGAAATGCAGCTGGTGCCACCGATGCTTCTAATTTGGGAATATTTCTTGGAGGTTATCAAATAAGCAATACTTTGATCCCTTCTTGCCAGCTGTCTCCCATTACCATTTCTGGCCAGAAAAACCAGCCCAAGACTATCCACAGAAAAAAAAATAATAAAAAATCTCTGAAGGAGAACCAGGACAAACTGGGTTCAGAAAAGGCTCTTGGGGAAAGTAAGCTGGGGCAGGGGAGGTGGGGCAGAAGGAAGAATGTTTCAGAGGCTGATCTCAGTTTGGTTTATTTTATATTTAAGCTGTCCCACTCTATCCAATTTCTGTACATCCTCTGGTACACTGCTGTCCAGTACCTACCTACCTTAGACCAGCCCTGTAATGGGCCCTGGGAAGCCAAGTACATCAAGGGTGAGGAGCTGTTAAAATAGGAGGTTAGAACAAAGGGTTGAACTGGTACTATGCTTGTGGGTCAGCATGAGACCCTGCTCCCCTGGACAATCTTCCTTTTCTCTTGCTATTTCCTGTTGGATAGTTTTTTGTTTTTGTTTTTCCCCTCAGAATCCTTTCTTAAAATTATTTTTAAATTTTTATTTGGATGCCTGTGTCTGTGCAGATCAAACAACATACTTCCATCGTTACAAGGCAGTGAGTCACAAGAACCGTAATGACTCTATCTTAAAAATAACCCCAAAGCCCTAGTGCTGTGCAAGCTGGGATGTGTTCTTGCATTCCCTGGGGAAAGTCGGAGGCAGCCTGAGGAAGAGACCCAGGGAGAGACAGGCATTCTCATGAATAGGCTTTGATGATTTTTCATATCTGCTTTTTGCAGCTCAGCTTTATGCTCTGATGTGAGCTCTGTGAGATGGATGTTTCCTCTCAACCCTCCTCCACCTCCATTCCTTTTGCCTTTGTCTCCCCTTCTTCCTCCCATTTCCTTTTTTGGAGGGAGGAGGTTTAGAAAGATCTCATCTGTTCATAAAACCATGTCTGCTCCAGCCACTCCAGCATTAGTGTGAAACAAATAATGTTTCAAATACTCAGCTCTTTACTCTCCTAGGCATTGGGAGGAAGTGGGAGAGGAGAGGGAGGGTTATTTACTAGGGATGCTCTATTGATGATGAGTTTAGCATCAAGGTCAAACCCAGGCCCTTGATAAATGTGCAGATTCCCAGCTCTGAGTATCTGGGGGAATGGAGCACTACCCTGGAGGGTGTCGTATTCCCTGGCCAAGCATGGGGACTCCTGAGTCTCTGCCTTAGGGTTTGGTGAGCAGCTGGGTGCTCACCCCACCTGCAGGGCTGGTGCAATTCAAGAATGCTCCAGACAGTTACAGCAATGCAGATGCTGGTGCAGCTCAGTCTTGTCCTTTACCTCTTGTGACACTTCCCATTTGTGAAATAGAGGATAATGCCTCCATTATTCTCCTAATCCTAATATTAGGAAGGGAGCCTTCCTAATAATTACTTGGTTGTTGTAGTTCTTTTGGATGTCTGGAAACAAAGAAGCCTTAGATCTCCTAACAAAAGTGACTCCAGTGCAGTGAGATACTTTTTCCCTAAGTATCTTTTCCTAAGGCAGAACAGTAAATCACACTCCTGTTTATTTCCAGACCAGAAATGGGTTAACAGTTGTGCAGGAGAGGAATGGCAGCCCCTGCCCATGGGTGGGGGTTAGCAGTGGTTTGACCTGCACTGAGTACCTCTGTTGGTGTGCCATGTGTCATTTAGAGCTTGCTCCTGTCAGAGCTGACAAGGATTTGTCATCAACTGAATGGGGAGCTGGAGCACCCAGCTCAGCACCTGTGCTCTGCCTTTCCTACCTGTAAAATAGATGCAATAAACCTCTCCTGAGACCTCTAAAATACATACACGGCTTGTTTTGAGCTGCTGATCTGTTGATGCCCTTTTGTGACCCTAGGAGTGACCCCCCAAGTCATGACAAAGACCATGGGGCGGGGGGGTGAAGTGGCACATACCATCACCTGCATATCTCAAAGGACACACACTGGTGGCCTCAACTTTATCTTGTCACTGTCATTGGTGGTGTTGGCAAGTGGCTTTCCCAGAATAATCCAGTAATAATAAGCTAAAGCATGAGACAAAGTTCACTTAGAGATGCAGGACAACCTGGACACATTTAGTGAGAGACACCCAGACATAAGAGGTCACAAGTAAGGTATTCTTAAATTATTCTTTTTTTTTGTGATATGTAATATATGAAAAAGGGGAACAGAACTGCCCTTGTTCAGCTTCTCAGTTTTCCTGTTTGTTAGGGTTTTTTTTTATTTAAAGTTCAGGTCAGAAAGTGTGACTCTTCCAGCTGCCTAGTTTCAGGTTACCTTCTCAGTGTCTTCAGCTATACATCCTGCAGCTCTTCATGGTGACTCCCCAAAACCTCACTGCACAGCCACACAACCAGTAGGTATTTCATTCCCTCTGTTGGAAAGATGTATTATAGGTGACAGAAGTGTGTTCAAGCCCTGGGATGCAGCTTTAACTTGGCTGAAAAAAATCCCAGACCCTCAGTCCAGATCACCCTCAAAGCCTCTGGAAGACTTGATCTCCTTCCAGAAATCTCAACTATTTTAATTTAAAAGAAAAAGCAGGCTCCCTGAGCTCGGACAGCATATCTGCTCTGGGCCTGGGCTTTCCACCAGCTCCTTGAGTACACTGTGAGTGTCACCTGCACTCTATCTGCTCTCGGCTCTGGGCTTTGGCCCAGGAGAACTATACATCATACTTAATTGTGTCACACTGTACCAGCTGCTTTTGGGAGGATTGAGACTGCTGAACTCATTTTGCCTCTGACCTGAGCAGAGAGAAATGAAGGTCTCCAGATGGGCAGCCAAAGGTCTGTGCTAAGCACTGGTGCTCCACCTCATGGAGATTTGCCTTTTCTAGGCAAAACCTTAGATCCCTGAGGCATGAGGTAGAGCTTCACTCTTTCCTCAGATGCTGTACAAGGCAGCGAGCTCATGCAGTCTTTGTTCCAAGTGGAGTTTCTTATCAGCTGACCCTTCAGCCCTAGGGGTTGGTAGATACTGAGCTGGTACTGGGAATGCACAGTCGGAAGTTGCTAATTGTTTAATGTGGGATGTTATCACTGTTCTAGTAATAGCAGTGCTGCAAAACTAAGTGAAATCTCCAGCTCTCCTTGCTATCTCTTTCCCAGGAACTCCTCACCTCCTCCATGCTGTGCTTCTCACCAGGGAAGCTACTGTGCTGACTCCAGCCTCTTACCTGTGTATGTGAGACCTGGACCCTTTCCTCCCGAGATATTTTGTCCAAGCTTTATCTTTAACATTTAGAAAAGTAAATTCCTCTATAAAACAAGCACTGAAAGAGAAGATCCATTCACCCCCACCAAGAACAATTATGGTTTTCCCTTAAAAAAAATTTTCCTAATTGAAAAGAAATAATTGTTGAGAAACTGTGATTCTTGAAGTGAGTCTCTGTGATATGTTTTGTCTGGCTGGGTCATCAGCCAGCAAGGGCTCCAGGCAATTGTGCTTCTCAAAATGAATTCTCCTAAGGATACAGGAGTTAGGCATTTTTCTCATGCAAGTGAGAGGCGTGTGATGTCTCTTAACCACTCAGAAAAACTTATAAACTATTAGCAGCTGTAGCTAATTAATCTCAAGGTTTTATGGGTAAGATTGTCTAGCCCACATCAGAATGAATGAATGTTTTACGTGGTTTTTTGTTTTTTTTTTCCAATCTAGATCTGCTAGTCACTTGGTATGTGAACTCAAGTCATGTATCCCTTGCAACTGAATTTCTTTCACAGAATGCTAATTCTGGTTGCTTTTACTGACTTCTGTGGATCACTTTGAAGTTGTATGAGATAAAAAACATAAATAATTTACTAAATAACTTCGATGTAATTCTGTAAGTAGCATATCTATTGATATGGATATTGGCTTCAGATAAAAGTATCATTCTGTCTTGGTGGTGATATTATTGAACTGAGGTTTTAATCCAAAACTGTGAAGATGGGAGAGACATTTTCAAAGGAGTATCTTCTCTTGGATCATTCACTGGCTTTGGAGTTCTAGATATTGAAAGTCTGTTTGTGGTTTTTATTTATTTCTTTAACTGATGGCTAAATGTTGACTGGAACCAGAATACTGCTTTCAAAAATGTCTTCTGATCCTCAGTCTACCTTGGGAATGAGTGGGGTTCAAATACTTAATTTACTTAAAGATTCTTTAAATTATTATTATTTTTTTAAATTAGTATCCTTTTAATTACATTGTATGCTGTGTAGTAGCAGGAGAATGGACTGTGATCATCCTCAGAGTCAGCTACACTCCCTGTTCTACCTACATATGCCAAACGTATAGAGATCATGTCTTTACCAGTAGGCGGTTGGCATTCTGGATTAGGGCCTGCCTCTGAGTCAGCTCTGATGGATTTAATTCTCCTGCAGAAGTGTACACCACTATTGCTTGAGAAGTGAAAAGCCCTTCTGGGTTGTGTTGCTCTAGATAAAGTATTACATGCTGTACAACCCATAGTATGCTTCACGGGCTGATTTAAAAACCACGTTACGCTTTCAGCTTTAATGTGCTAAAGAACAGCCAGGACCTTGACAGCTTGCTAAATAGGAGTAGTGATTTGGAACCATTATTTGCAGAGTGTATGTGTCTGGCTGAACAGCCCAAATTGTAGCCTCAGTGAGAGTAGTTGCAATTAATTACATATTGCTGCAAGATCCTGGCCTGGATTCCTGCCTCAGTCCCACACAGGGGACAAGCACAAAATTGACAGGGTGGCATGAAGCAAAACAAAATTAAGAGAGGATGAAAAGCCTTGATGGGCAGGGAGAAGAAGGGGAGTTGAGTACTTGCTGGCGATGCCTGGCCTGAGAAATGGTGCTGAAACCTCTAGTGAGACATGGCTTAGCACACGACTATGTGTGTGGTCATGTCCTGAGATTGTCAAGCTCTCACCTTGGCTCTACAGCTGTTTCAAATGGTGGGATTAGGGCAGAATTGCTCACGTATTTTCTCTTTTCCTTACTTTGGTAGACCAGTTACACACAGACAGATGTGACATCTCCATAACTTAACATTACTAGAATAAGCAATGTAGGGTTTGGTGTCCTGGGCAGTGGTCTGTCACTCTGGTTTGCTCTAGCACAGGTTTTGCAGAGGTGCTGCCATATGCCTACAGAAAAGCAAAGCTGTTTCTTTCAGCTTGAAGCACTATGAGGAGTGAAAGCTGTGAGACTGCAGCCCAAGTAATGGGAGTTATTAATTATGATGATGATTTTGAGGGACATGTAGGCTTTGCCCAATTGGAGCTGAACGGGCCAGCACAGACATTTCTGCAGGATGTCATTTATCAAAGTACATGACTTGACTAGCAAGCAGTTTCCAATCTGTAGGACTTTCTTGACTCACTGAAATCAATAGCAATACTCCCACTGCCTCTCTGAGCCGAAGCTGTAGAGAAGCAGCAGGATCACTGCTCCTGAAGCAGGATACGAGGCAGACACTCTGTGTTTCTGGAACATTGCATCCATCTCTGGATAAGTTTGGTTTGCGGTTTGGGTTTTCTTGACATCTGCCTTACTCACATATGTACATGTGCCTGTTAGTTTTCATTTTGAGTTACTTTGCATTGCTGCTTATCTTCCTGATAAATATATCCATGTGAATTAGAGAAAAATTTATTAGGCTTTTAAGTATCTTAGTTAAGACAATTTAAAAACCCACATTTTCTTAGAATATTCTTCACTGAAATGATAGTAACATCTAAACCTGTACTTTAAAGCTGATGTCTAAACAGTTGTGTTGTGCTTAACAGTTGCCAGTTTCTGAACACATGGCCTCAGATAATGAACCTTCACAACACCACTGAGACCTGTAAAGGTCTTGCTGTGAGCAGCAGCAAGTTAGGTGAACTGCCTCAGGTTAGAGGCAATTGGTGTTGGAGCTGGGATTGGATCCAATCCTCCTGAGGCAATATGAAGTCTGGTTATTGAGGAATGTCTCTAAATACATCTGGAAAGTTGGTTTGTATTAAAAAAAAAAAAAAAAGGCCGCTATTCATAGCAGAGCATTGCAGAAACAGGACCTTTTTTTCAATGTTAAGTTTCTTAATGGTCTGATGGAAAGGCTGCAGGGAATTCTCCTCAGAGCTGAAATCCTCTAACGGTTATTGCAAACCTCTCCTCTGTGGTGGATGTATTTTACTGGGAAATTGAATTACAGATTCTTACTTCTAGACATCTCCACTGAGACTTGGGTAACCCAAACTGAATCTCCCCTGGGCAAACTGCTTTTTGCATGTGTGAAATGTCTCTGCTCTTCCCTGGTCCCAAAGGCCCCAGGACGTGAGGTAGAAGACTGGCTTGGATGCTGTCAGTATGAAAGCCTGGGATCCTTATAGTCTCCAGGGGAAAGGCACTGTAATGAGGAAACCTTTATTTCCAAGGTTGCTGTGTCAGATGTTCTCTTGCACTGAAAACCACCTGCATCTCCTGTTCCTTATTAATTATTAGAGATGTTCAGCTGACACAGTAACACAGTATGGGGAAGAATTCTCTCCTGCAGTGACAGTTTAAAGCTGGCTCGCTCCAGAATTGCTGCATGGTTCACAACTCCTTTCTCTACTCCTGCCTCCTGATGTGTGCCAAGCCCATGTCATTCTGCGAGGGGAGCATGGTCACGGAGGCTGACGGTGCTTGGCTTAGATCCTGAATTGGTGGAAGTTGCTCGGGGAAAAAGATGCCTCCATTTCTCCACTTGTAAAATGGAAGTTCTGCTTCTTTAAATCTTATAGTACTTACTAAATGTATTTAAACAAACTGAAGAAAAGGAGTTCAGAGGAGGGATCTCAAGGGATACAAATTAGCTATCGGCAGACCTTCAACTGGAGTTAATGAGATGGAGAATTAATAACCCCATGGGTGGGTCAAGCTACACTAACTATGTACATTTTTGCATAATTGATGATCCCCCCCCAGTGTAGGGATCCGCTCGCCAGTGTCCTGGCTGGGGTTATGAATACTCGGTCACCTGGTGCAGCTGTAATGAATCCCTATCCATATGGTAGGCAGGTGCCATGGCTTTCCATAGGGGATTTGATCCTGTTCTTGCTCCCGGTGTTGGGTTTACCTGCAGGAGGCTGACATGAGAAGGCAGGAGCACTGTCTGCTCAGCCCCCTGGGAAGGTGCTTCAGTGTCTGAGAGCTGAAAACAGAGCCAGGACCTGCGGCCAGTGTCGGAACAGCTCCTTGCAGAGGGAGTGTGGGAGCACCAGGGGGTTTTCTCATCTTCTGGGAGGGAATCAACCCCCCAGCAATCAGCAACTGAGGAAGGTAGCTGGGCATGTCTTGCACGATGTCTCTGAGAAACGAAGCAAAGAGAGGGAAGTACAGCAGCTTGCAAGGTAGGAATGCCAAATCTGCCTAAAGCTCGGTAATTGACATATCCAGGTGTTTGGCATAGTGGTCATCTGTCCTGCTGGGAATACGTGCAATCCATGGAAAAGAAGGTACAGAACAATCAGATAACAATTACAAAAAGATACTTGAAACCCCTGGCATCTTTTCTCATAGTAGCTGTAAGGTCTTGGTGTTCTGGACAGATTTTAGTGATTAGTCTGGAGAGAAAAACTGTAGCTTCTTCTGCTTTTTCTCCATTTGCAGTTGGCCTGTGTGCTGCTAAAACAGCTGATGTCTTTTGCTCCAGTAGCAACTGCCTTGTGCTGGGGGGTAAAATAATCCTCCCAGAGCACAAAAATCTTCTGTGATGAAAGGGGCTAGACTTACTATACAAGTCACTGTTTACGTTCCAGATAGGATATACTGCACCCAAAGCTGAGTAATGAATCTGAATTCAATCCCTGCTGGTAGGCTGATGCACCCCGACTGTCTGCAGCAGAGCTGCCTGCTTCTACATGAGCTGGTGAAAGGGCTCTCTGCCAATTTGGGTTGCTTCATTTCTTAGACCCTCCATTATAAGTATTATCAGTCCTTGGGGCAAAAACTTCACTTTCCCCCTCTGGTTGGTCTGGTGAGGTTGGAAGATGTGATTTCTCCTGGGCTGCCTCTGCCTGCTCCTCTCCCCTGGTGCTGCCAGTGGCTCTGGCCTCACTGTGAGGCCTGGAAAGGCCTGTCTCTGAGTGGATGCTTTCTGGACCAGGGCCAGCTTCTTAAACTGAGTCTGCTTCCTAGTAAATGAGGTGGTATTTTTTCAGACTGTAGCCTCTGGGCCGTCTACTTGCTCTTCATTTTCTCCAGCATGCTCTGGGGTCCTGCAAGGAAATTGCTGCTTTAGATCTTGTCTTAATAAGCATAGTTTTAAAGAAAAAAGGCCACTTTGTCTTTGCAATGTGACAGTTACTCCATGCTTTAAGACCAAAATCATTTTCCTGTAGTGTGTCCTGGTAAGGTCAGATATTTGCATTTCTGAGAGTTTCAGGGCCCTCTCATTTTGTCATGTATCACCCACAATGCTCCCAAAGCTTGCAGGCACCCACTCCAACAGTGCACCTCATTGCTGCTTAGGAAGCATGTACATGGAGATGGGGTGCAGCTTTTCCCTTCTCTGGGGATGGAGCGTGTAGACAAATGCAAGGAGGCCGCTCGTGTCCTGTTTCTTCACTCTTTCATCTCCAGGATCCTTTTACTTCATTTGTTTGGGTTTTTTTTCCAATGCTGATTGGAGACACATACAAGATAATTGTGATTGAGTTAAACAATTCTCATATCCCTCCCTCTTAATAAGCATCTTGCTGCAGAAGAAAAGAGTCTTACTGGCTTTCAAGGGTGGACATGGTAAGAAACTTGAAGAGAATGCAGCTGGGCTATGGTACTTTGATTAGGGTGATAAATCTTTATGGTTTATACTGAGTTTTGGGTTAAGACATAGCAACTGTAAAAGTGACAGACAAGCATTTGTCCAGTGCCTTGTCATGTGCTGTGTGAAAGGAGGTGGACACATGCAGTTTCTGAAATTCTCTGCCTTTCAGGTCATTCAAATGTGACTCATAAAGCAGTTCAGCCTCCCCACACACACTGCTCCTGCATCAAGAGAACCACATGCACTTCTGCTGTGATGGTGACCATGTCCTTTCTGGAGCTCTTTTGTAGGCTTCTGTCTGCAGAAGAGCATAAGAGAAATCTCTTTCAAATTTGGGACTGTAAACTCTGTTAAGAAAGTTCATGTACTGAAGACAAAAGTGCTGCTTCTCTCAGCTGACTGCTTCCAACAGCTGCTGAATCACCAGCAAAAGTATGTCCTTGAAATTGTTAACGAACTCTTGGACCTGTCTCCATATGTACAACTGTAATTCTCAGGAATTTCATTCTGCCTGAAAGACTGGTAACCTGCTTCCAAAGCTCTCATTACCTTGGTTGCTTTCCAGAAGTAGCCAACTTACATCCAATCTCTTTCGAAAATAGAAGTCCTTGTTTAAGCAGCACCTACCTAAGGATGTGTTTTCCAGAATTATTGCAGATTTTCTGTAGCTGACCGAGGGTTCCCCCGTAGCAGCAGAGGGGAGATGGCACATGGACTGCAGAGGTGTGGCCATGGTGTGCCAAAGCCCAGGCTGAGGGCACAGCTCCTTCCCCTTCATGCAGGTTCGTGGTCTGTGTATACACAGAACCAGCGCTTGGATTTTAGACCTCCTGCTTACAAAAGCAGCTCTTCTAAGCATGCAAGGATACACTTGGAGGCAGACCAGCTGTCTGCCTGTCGGAGAGAGGTTCAAGGTTCTCCTCTCACTGTGTACCTCCCACAGCACGCCCAAAGCCTGCAGCACCTGCTCCAACCATACGCCTCGTTGTTGTGGGTATGGGCTTAGGTAACGGCGCAGCTTCTGTTCCTTTCAGGGAGATGAATACAAGAGGCCACGTGTGTCTAATTTATTCATTCTGTCATCTCCCTGGGTTCTCTTTATTCTCTCCTTGTTTTGTTGAAGGCTGTTTGGAGACACTTGGGAACAAATTGGTAAGAGCACAGTACATGCCGTGCACTCGGCGATTAGCTGGGATGCAGGATAAACAGAATATCTCCAACTAAATTTATTTCTTTTTGGTGAATTTGTTTTCTGGTTGCAGCCAGGAGGGGCTGAGCCCAGTGAAATGCAACATACAGTGATATGGGGTAGGCTGTGAATTTAAAACCTTTGCTTGCCCACCCAGGCATCATATGTTTTGATTATTATTTTTTTTTTTATTCTTTTCTGTCCTAAAATTAGTACTCAGCTGGAGATCAGAATTTTCTGCCCACTGCTTTTCTTGGAGGAACTGTGTTGGTATAGTAGATACTGCCTGTGATAACTCCTCAAAATATGGAGTATTTGAAATAGCCAAATTTGTAGTTTCTTATTCCTTTTGTTTTCCCTCCCAGTTTGTATTCAGGGGGGAAAAAACCTGAGATATGAGTGAGTCTCAAAGGCCACACTGGGAGCCTCTGTTGTGAGTCAAAATGAGCGTGAGGAAAAGTGGCAGGAGCTGTGCAGAGGCAGCCCAGTGCTGTCAGCAGCAACATCTCTCACCCAGCCACCTCTATTTGCTGCCTCAGAACTCAGGTGATTTTGTTCAGTGATGCATCTGGGGATTTTCTGACCCTTAAATTTTTTTTTTTTATGTTTGATAGCTTTGATGTTGTTATTGTTTGTTTCTTTGTTTCTTTCTTTGGTGTTTTTTGTCTTTGGTGTTTTTTTCCTCCCTTTATTGCTAGTTTCTAATTTGTTTTGAGAGAAACCAGGATTAACACTGTGAAAAGAATTAAGTCACCAACTGAAAAGCATGAGAAAAATCTCAAGTGATCAGAGAAGACTTGTTTTAATTTAACTTAGCAAATTCTGTAAAGCAGGAAAACATGATCTTCCCTGTTGTCATTTCTTTATAAGAACCAACCTGGGTGCTGTGAGTGGGTTGTGCTGTGGGGTGTGTGTGGGGGATGTGTGTTTTCTAAAGGGGTTTGGCACCCAGGAACTGAGTTCCCCAAGTCTGAAACAGATGAGACCCCAGGAGCAGGCTGAGTTTTGCTCTCATGGGATGCTGGTCCATCTCCCGCCCCACCAGCCAACATGGTCTTCTGAGGTCCAAGCATCTCTTAATAGCCTCTTCCAGCAATCAGGATGGTTTCAGTTATTTTCTCTCTAATTTTGTTTTAGAAAGAGTGAAATTTCCACTAACCTGCCAACCACAACAAACAGTGGAGTATCCTGTCGCCTGTGAGTCTACCCCTGTCAGCCCTTCTCTGGTCAGGGCTTATCTCTGAGGTTGGAGCCTGGCCTGAGGTTTGGATAACTTTGCATTTACAATTCAGAATACTATAATAAACAAGCAAGTAACAGCCTCTTTCCCAGGCACACACATTCACATGTACACATATACACATGGAGCAATGCTTAATTCTTGCCATCCACGGGCCTGGGGGCTGTTTATATACAGCATTGCATGTTTATATGTGGAGTTCATCTCTTCATGTGAAGACAGATTAAGCAGCAGGGTGAATAGACCAGTTATGTGAACTATGAGATTTCCAACCTAGAAATACAGCCAAAACCAAGCCAGACAAATTGGTAGCACAGCAGTGTTTCTCATTAATGTACATGGAAAGTTGTGCCTTGCTGATAATGCACAACAGTGTCCTGTTGGGAGGTTTGGGAAACCATCTGGGAGGTGCTATCAGAGCTGTGTTCCAGGCTGAGATGTCTTTGCTTTCCTCTGTGTTTTCTTGTCTGAGAAACTCTCAGGAAAAAAAAGCTTCAACTCCCCCTTCATTGACATCCTGAAGTCTGTGTGAATATTAGTATGTGAGTGGTATGGTTTGCTGAATTGTAATAAGATTATTGTAGCTTCCCTTCCCTCCCCACAGTTGCTCCATGCTCTATGCGGTTTACTGGGCAAGTGGTTGTGGTTCTCATCTTCCATCCCAGGACAAATTATTTCAAACTTGAAAATAAGATTACCTGCCATAATTGAATGTAGTGGTTTCTTTACTGCTGCAAGTGTTGATGCTGATGCACACATTTGTGGGTTGGCTTCTTTTTTGTTTCTTCTATTCTCCTTTCTTTGCACTTTTAATATGGCACTGTCTCCCA
>VYZU01076019.1:0-17822 GCA_013401355.1 Ceyx cyanopectus | reverse complement strand
GTGGGGTGGGGGGGGCGGGAGGTGATGGATGGAGTCCGATGAGAGAAGCTAAATCCAGGCGGGAGTTAAATCTCTTCTCCGGAGGGACCTGGACTGCTTGGTTGGGGTCTCGAAGCAGCTGCCGGACCTGCTGAAGGTGGGGAAGGTGGGCGGTGGGGAAAGGGAGGTGGGGGGGGGTTGTGTGTGCGGAGGAAAATTTTGCATCGTTTTGGTTTTTGGCTGGAAGGCTCGACCCACCCGACATCGCTCCGGCCGCCGCTCGCCGCAAGGGAAAGTGGAGCCTGGGGTTTTTCACCCGCTCCCCATCGCTCTGGATTGTGGCCGGGGAGCCGGCTGGGGTTTGGGGAGGCCCTTGGCGAGATGTACCAGAGTTTAGCCATGGCAGCTAACCCCGGCCCTCCGGCGTACGAGGGGGCAGGTGGCTTCATGCACAGCGCGGCAGCAGCAGCGTCCCCCGTCTATGTGCCCACCACGAGGGTCACCTCCATGCTCCCCAGCCTGCCGTACCTCCAGAGCAGCGCTTCTTCCCAGCAAGGCAGCCCCGTCTCCAGCCACTCCATCTGGACTCAACCCGGAGCCGAAAGCGCCGCTTACAACCCCGGATCATCTCACCCACCCGTGTCACCTCGGTTCTCCTTCTCCACCAGCACCCCCATCCCTGCCACCTCATCCCGGGAAGCCGCGGCTGCTTACAGCAGCTCCTTGAACCTTTCTGCCAACGGGAGGGAGCAGTACAGCAGGGGGTTCGGCAGCTCCTATTCCAGCCCCTACCCGGCTTACATGAGCCCTGAAATGGCCACGACCTGGACTTCTTCACCCTTCGACAGCCCCATGCTGCACAACCTGCAGAGCCGAGGGACGCCCGCAGCCGCCCGCCACGCCAACATCGGTGAGCTCCAGCCAGGCTTGGGGATCTCGGAGGGAGGGTTTCCCCCCGTCAGCACCCCAAAAAAAATCTTCTGCACGCACCGCCACTTGGGTAGGGCGAAATTCGGGATATTCGGGAGGTGTCTGCTGCAAAATGAGGGGGTCCCCAGGGTGCTGTGGGTTGCTCCTCGGAGCCCCTGCTCATGTAGTTTCTCTGCGAAACCACCATTTCAAACTGTGCTCAAGGATAATTGTGGTTTAGATAAAATAAATGTAATTTTGGGTAGGCCTGGAGCGGCAAGAAACCATGTGCTGAGCTCCTGAGTAAGGTCCTGCTGGCTCCATAAAGTGCTCCGAGGGGATTTCAGGGCTGTGATGGGGGATGACCGTGGTGTGCAGGACCACGGTGCTCTGTGGCCATGCAAACAGCCCCTTCCCCAGCTTGCTTTGGGTGTAAAATGGGGAATATTTGTTTAGAAAATGAGGATTTTGAGGGTTGGATTAAATGGCCTTTAAAGGTCCCTTCCAGCTCAAACCGCTCTGTGGTTCTGCGAAATCGTTTGGCCTGTGAATCCCAGATCTTCCCTTTGGGATGTTTTATGTTCTGTCTTATTTTGGTTTTAATTTTTTGAAGCTCAGTTAGGCTGGAAAAAAAGGGAAAGCGAAGGGAAATTAGGCACCGACGTGGGAAAGGCTGTGGAGAAGGAGAAAATGAAAGCATCCATATTTATTACTGTGTTTTTTGGGGACTCACAGGCACATCTGAATGATCCAACCCGCTCTTTTCATTATCTCCTTCCCCAAAAATCTCAGCTCTGATCTCTTGTGCTGATCCCGATCTCAGCGCCTTTAATTTCATTAAGCCTCCATGAGTCACACAGCCAGAAATCAGGCCGAATGGCTTAAAATATTGCTTTTATATTTCATATTTTGAAGAGGGAGAAAGGGGGGCAAGAAATGCAGGGCACATCTTTGCATCGTGGCTTCACAAACCCTTTTTTTTGCTGCTTGCCTTCTCTCTGTGAAGGTATTTCTGTCGGCTCCGGGGTCGGGCTAAACAAAGAAAATGACTTAAATTTGTCTGCAGATAGATTTTGAGACCTTGTTCTTCAACGTGAATTTTGGAAGGTAATTTTTCCATCATGTCTATCAAAATGTGCTCTAGCTTCAAAGTTATTTGAAGGAGTTAAAAGAAAGGCAAGATGGGTTTCGGAGAAGGTTTGGCCTTATAAATACCTTTTGGTTTTCTTTGGGAGTTATGAAATTGCTGAAAATGAAGAATGGATTATCACTAAGGGTAAAGTTTTGGACAAGTAGGGAAAGCCATGAGAAGGTAGAAAGTATAGGGTAAAAAAAAATCAGGATGAATTGAATGATCAAATAATAATTGAATGTTATCAACAAGGACATACACGCATTTGTATTTGACGACGGTGTCGTCTCTTCCTTGGGATAAAAATATTTTTGCAGTGCTCTCGAAAGTAATAAAAAGAACTTTAAACCAAAATAATGCAAAGAGAGAATTTCAGCTGTAGAAATACCCAGAGGCTTTTGAGGTGCCAGAGTTTGAATGTAGTGATTTAGGGGTTTCAAGCCTGGCGTTGAGCAACAATTTTCATTGCAGGTCTTGCAGCTTGCAATTTAGTGGCAAAAAAATGTGGGTTTTTTTATATATTTTTTTTAATATATTTTTTTTTCCTGGGCTCTTAAATATCACCAGGCAGACAGGACACATTGAGCCAGTCCAGAAAATATTAGTGCTTACTAACGAAGGAGCCAGGACCCCTTTCCATCACTGCGTCTTCCTCATTCGGGTGCTGGTTTCACGGTATCACCTCCAGCATCGCAGCGAAACCCGGGGAATTTATTAGCATCGATCTAATTATGTCTCTGACTTGAATGTGAAAAGAGCACTTGGGTTGTAATTGAAAAGTGCTTGAGTTTTGGTCAAAAAAAAAAAAAAGAAAAAAGAAAATAAAAAAATAGAATAAAAGAAAAACAATCTGCCTGAAAGCTAGAAATGTTAAATTCGGGATTACAAGAGGGTTTTTGGAAGGCAGCTCCCCGGGTAATCCGGCCGTTTAAGGTCCAGACCGGCCCTTTTTCTTCTTCTCCCGTGTCGGGATGCGGGCGCTGCGGGGCCGTTCTCAGCCGGGTCCCTTCTCAACACCGGGGCGATGCTTTGTCCAGCCTGCGGGTATCGAGGGGGTTGTGTGAAGCATGTAAAGCTTTTCTGGTGGTTTCAGGGTTGGATGTTTTTGTTTTGTTGTTTTGTTTTTTTTTTAATGAGAAAACCCTCATGGGCTAAAAAAAATTAAGGCACTGAAAGATTTAGTGAGAGGGAAACACCACTGTGGATTGCACCCATGCCAGACCCACTATTAAATCTGAGCCTGGCTCAGCATCCGAGCAGTCCCCGGCACAGAGAAGCCCAGACTCCTTCCTTTACCTTTCCAGAGGGTTAAAGATATTTTTATTCCCTGCCCAATGAGGAATCTGGAAGTGGAAGCGCAACCCTTCGCAGGAGGCTGCATTAAACCAAGTGATTTTTGCAGCACGTTTATTTCCCTCCAGTGATTTCGCTTCCCAGAGAACCACTTTGGATGGTGTTAATTGTGGAGCACCCCTGGGATTGGGAGAATATTAATTATTATCATTTTTTAATAATGAAGAGCAAGCCTGTGCAGGTGTAAGCTGGATATTCAGACACAGACTGTGCAATTGGGGACAGCATTTTTGGCCTCGATGTAAAGCAGCACAGGGGGGAAAGAAGTTGAGTGAAACTACTCAGCGGTGATAGAAAAAGGAAAGAGCAATCAAATCTTTAGTTCTGTGAAAAGAAATATATCTCTTACTGCTTTTCCATTATAAGAGGCATTTTGACCTGGGTTAAAACGTGCCAGTGCAGCTCTGTGGTATAAAGTGCTGGGAAGGATGGGTGTATAAATTACAATATTTGAAAATTTTTCCCTGCTGTGTGTCCCAAATGCTAAATTTGGTTTTTTCAGGGTAGGTTTGGTGACTGAAGGGCAGGATCAGACTCTGAGGAGGCCGTGAACTTGCTCCAGGCATTGCCTGGGATGGTGTTATAGTGAATTCCCGACTTAATGAGGCATGAAAAGGTCCCGCTGCAAAGTCCCTTTGCAGGAGACTTCCCTGTCAGAGTCAAAACCCGCTTAAAATCTGTCTCAAAATTAGCAGCTTGCTCCTTTCCCCCTCCCCAGGCAGGGGTGAGCAGGGGCTGAGGGCAGCTCAGGAGCTGAAGAACACCCAACCCGCTGCTGCTCGCTGACTCCTGGATGTTTCCAGGCTGGGGATGAAGGAAGGAAGGGCCAGATCCTGGTTTGCCACCCCCACCCCCTGTAATTTTGCTTTTCACCACAAAATCAGCGGGGTTTTTCTTTTGCTGTGGCATCCAGAAGGCTGACTTGGTTGTGAGTAAATCAGGGCGAGGGGCTGTGGGCGCTTTCTGACGGGTGCTTTGCATTTTGTTTTGACTAAGTCCAAGTCAGGGTTCCCCAAACACACACCCAGCATCAGCACCTGGGAAGATCAAAGCCTGGAGCAGACGACGGGTTGGAAAATGTCTTCTCCACTGATGGTGGGGGAGAGATTGTGAACCAGATCTTAAGCTTTCCCATAGGGATGCTAAAAGATTTGCCCTGTAGCATCCCCGGGATGGCATTTCCAGTGACTCATCAGCATTTGTTACAACCCTCTGCTCTACAGGCAGATCCTTACCTTCCCCACACACCTAAAGACAAGGTGGCTTCTCCTCATGGGGCAGCAGCAATGAGAGGAGCCCAGAATCTCTGCTGTCCCTGCCCTCAGTGGGATGGGGACGTAGGATGAAAGAATGGGGCTGTAGGATGGAGGAATGAAGTTGCAAGACAGAGGGATGGGACGATGGATAAGGCCACAGGATGGAGAGATGAGGCCATAGGATAGAAGGATAAGACCTTAGGACAAAAATAAGAGGCCATAGGATGGAGGGGGTGGGACCACAGCACAATGGCCGGGGACATGGCATGGACTGTGGGACAGAGGGATGGGACTGTAGGAAGGAGGGATGGGACTGTAGGAAGGAGAGATGAAGCTGTAGGATGGAGGGATGAGGCTGTAGGAAGGAGGGATGAGGCTGTAGGAAGAAGGGATGAGGCTGTAGGAAGGAGGGATGAGGCTGTAGGAAGGAGAGATGAGGCTGTAGGAAGGAGGGATGAGGCTGTAGGAAGGAGGGATGAGGCTGTAGGAAGGAGAGATGAGGCTGTAGGAAGGAGAGATGAGGCTGTAGGAAGGAGAAATGAGGCTGTAGGAAGGAGAAATGAGGCTGTAGGACGTGTCTATAGTTTGCACAGGACCCAACCTCCCCTCTTTTGCAAGCTGTTGCATTTCTCATTTCTCACCTCGGCTCTGCCGACGGGGCGGGTCAGCCTGGGGCTTTGTTCCCCCCTGTGGATTTCAAGCCACCTTCTGCTCTCCTGCCTAATTTAATTGTCACCGGTCAGTCTGGGATTCAGAATGAAGTCCACACAATGAGGGTTTCCCATCTTTGATCAAGATCAAGCTCAAACACGCAACTGATTTTTTAACCCCTCAAATAGTGTATTTTAAATTGTAAATAAAGCAACAGTAATAATTAAAATGTTACCATCACGGGCTCTATATCACCCTCATTAATAATACAATTCCATAAATGAAAATTGGACTTTATTGCCAAAACCAAACGCATATATTGACTAGAATATTGCATGGTGCAATATATAATACATATTTTTTTTACAGCAATAAAACTCAGAGCAGTGGGTAGTGGTGCTGAATCTAAGGCTTTATTAATCTAGGATTAATTATTTTTCTCATCCACACTCACACACTCATATATGTGTTTTTATCCCTGTAACGATAACAGCAATATTTATTTATTTTTTTTTAAGAGACAAGACTACATTTTGCTCTGTCTGTATTTATTTCCATGGATTTGGGAGGGAAAGAGGCAAAATCCTTTTGGAAGCAGATGAGTGTGTGCCAGGCAGTGTTTTCCCAAAGGAATTTGTGCCCGATCCTGCTGCCTCTGTGCTCTTCTGGTGATGGAGAAATCTTGGCTCAGTCGGCAGAGAGGGGATCCCCAAATTGATTTATTCCAAGCACAGCAGAATATTTCGAATGGCATCTTAGAAAAATTAAGGAAGCATCAGAGAGAAAAAAACCAACCAACAAAAAAAAACCCTCAAACAAAACAAAACAAAACAAAAAACCAACAAGAAAACCCCCACCCAGTCCAACAAAGCACAAACCAGCAAATAAAATCCCAAATTGGGTGAAAAAGCAGCAAGATGAGCAAGTCCTCATTCCTGAAGGCTGGCAGCCTGTTGCTGCTGGGGGAGGAATGTGTGCAAAGGGCTGGTTAAAATGCAGGTGGGAAAATGCAATTTTAAGGAAAATCTAAATAAAACCAAATTAGATAGTGCTGTCCTGAAAGCTGCACAGACCTTGTTTCTCATCGGCATAAAATTCTGAGCTTATTTTTTTGCTCCTGAAGTCAGAGCTTTGCAGACACGGGACAAAGGGGTGCAAATACATCACCTTTTGGATGTTTTGCTCCCGAATTCCCAAGCCAGCTTGGTGTGTCCTTCCCTCCCTACGATTTCCCTGTTGAAAAGCAGGCTCAGAAATGGGGTGTTTTGGGATCTTCACCCTGCTCAGCGATGCTCTTGGGGGCACAAGACAGAGGAAGGTGCAGTTGAACCTCTTGGGTCCTTCGAGCTTTATTCCAACTCTATTATAAAACAACTTAACGACGCATCTGCCTCTCATCTGGGGCTCACCACTGCCTGTGAAATCAGGCAGGGATCTGTGTGAAGAGCTCCATGAAGTGACTGGTTTTGCCCACGCTGGGAGGGCAGAGGCAGAAATGCAGATTTTTTTTCACTTGGCCAGGACGGTGGTGCCGACCCCGCGCTACGGGGACGTGTGATCCCCAAATAACACAACTGAGCAGCCAAAATCGGTTGTAATGGCAGGGCTGGGGGTGTTACAGGCACAGTTTGTTGTGGCAGGGGGGGGTGTGGGTGATTGCACTCGTAGGATTGCAAAAAGGGAGGCTGGAAATGCCAAATATTCATCTTGTTGATGGATCCTGAATTCACGCTGCTGTCTGGCAGGGAGGTGTAAATAAGGCTTTGGTGCGCCAGTGTGAAATATGCTTAAACAAGCAGGGGAAAATGTGAGAACGTGCTCTTACCTCCAAAATTAACCCCAATTATAAAAGGAAATTTCATCATATGGTTGGATTGTTTAGGTTTTTTTAAAATATTTTGGGGAGGGAGAAGAAAAAAAACCTCTTGGGTCCCTTTCACGGGGCAAAAACCTCACAGCTGTCTATGGTAACGTCCAGCATGCCAGCAAAATATTAAAATACCTCTGGCCTTTACAAAGCCTTCCTCACATCATCGGTCACGGTGACCGGTCTGAACTGGAAATACATCTGCAAATGACAAATTAAAGCCAATTATCTGCTGGGTCTGAGCAGTGAGGGCTTCAGACACGGGCGCTTACACGTCGAAGCAATTCGACCACCCTTCGCTCCGCCGTGGCTGGTACCAGGGGGTACCAAAGGCTCTCCTGAAAGCCTCTGTGCCTCTGCTGCGCCGAGCGACGCCGTTGTGAGGTCTCAGAAAGTAGAACTGGAGGTTTGTTTTGTTTTAATTGGGTTTTTTTTTCCCCCCTTGCTGAAGGGTGTGCTTCAGTTTGCCGTGCTCTCCGCGCTATTGAACCCCTTCGGGCACTCGCCGCTGATTTCTTTTTCGGTGGGATAAGCTGGCGATGGATTTTCTCATCCCACCCCTCCCCAAAAATAAAAAAAAAAAAATAGCATAGGCGGGCTGGTCTGCTAGGAAAGAAGATCTGGGCAGAGGTTTTCAAAGCTGGATGTAGATCTGACCCCGCCATCAGCGCTGAAATGTTTCAGCTTTCGGGTTTTGGCAAGGTCTGGGTTTTAAAGCCAAGTTTGGGGCAGTGTCAACTGGCAGCAAAAAAAGAACTATTTCTTTTCCAAGAAGTGCCCGCTGATTATTTTTTCTTGTTGTTGTTATTTGCTGGTACAGAGCGTGGGTTGGTTTTTTTGCTTAATTAGGTGGACATCTAAATGTAGGATTCACCTTTTGCTTGCGGCGGAAAAAGCTGGGTCTTTCCCACGTCTTTCTGCTGTTTTCTCTGTCTTCCTAAGGCCAAACCTGCTGTTTCACCCAGGCAAGGTTTGCAGGATCAGGCCCCCTGGTAAACATACTCAGTACGGACTGTGAAAACAAAAAAAGCCAAACAACCCAACCCCCCCCCACACCTTAGTCAGCACTGAAATCACCTCTTTTTTAAAGCAAAGGGAGGTTTGCAGGGAGCTCATGCAGGATCAGGCCCATGCAAGAAGCTTCCACAGGGAAGAAACACAGCCCCTCTGCAAACTCCATGGGGATCTATAGGTTTCCTCAGGGAGGTGAAGCCCCCAAAACCAGTGGGATCTTTAATTTTTCTTTCTGGAAAGCGGCCACTCAGTTTATAGGTCACAGAATGAAGGATTTGTGGGGTTTCTTTTAAATTATTTTTAATGACCCGTAAAGCTGATGAGCCCCTTATCAGAGCCAGCTGGGCTCAAGCAGCTCACGCCAGCCTTGGGAAGGGACTTGGAAACTTATTTTATTTGTGAAAGAAGAGGAGAAAAAATAATTCATGGAAAGTCAAGGAAAAGCAATTTTTCCACTAGAGGTGGGGTGAGGGCAGCCAGATGAGGGGGTTGATCTCCCGTCTCCACCAGGGACTGGTACTGGATGCTTCTGAATCTGGGATAACGAAATCACTGCCTGGAAATGTTTCCTCCTAATCCCTGGGAATTAGGTTGGTGTCTGCTGGGAGAGCATTTCAGGAGAGGTCCTGCAGCAGGACGTCACTGCCTGCTCTTGCTCTTCTTCTCCAAGCTCAGCCGTTTTCCTCTGGTCGATGCTTCCAGCTGCAGAGTGGTGTATTTACCAGGTGCCAGGTAGGGCTGGGTACTTGTTACCATCAGGGTCTCCTAAAAGGTTCAAACCTGAGCAAAAGCAGAAGTGGTTGGGGACACAATAAGAAAACCCAACGAACTGTGCATTTTGGTTGGAAAAGACCTTTAAGATCATCAAAGCCAACCATTAAAACAGCACTGACAAGTCTGCCAGTAAACTGTGATGCATGTCCTGCTCCAGAAATGGAGCAGGGGGGACAGAAAGACACCACCTCAGAGCAGGAATTTGCCAATTCTTGCTTCTCTTTTTCACATCTCCTTCTTGAACAATGCTCTCTGGCTGTGGCTATAATATTTAATGAACCAGGTCGTGCCTAGCCTCAAGGGCTGGGCAAGGGGACTGTCTCCTTTGGCTCTTCAAACATGTCTGAATAGTTTGGGGTGACATCTTCCTCTTGCCTGCTTCTCAGCTGCTGGCCTCTGGCTGTTGCCAGCCGTTGTGCCTCCATGCTCCTTAGTTTTCCTTCAAGCTCCAGCTTCCGGAGTCATGTTATCATACGTCAGGCTCTGTTTTTGCAGGAAAGGAAGGAGCAGTTTTTCTGGTCAGGAGAAAAGCAGTGAAACCTTGATTCCTACGTGCTGAAACTCAAACCTTGATTCCTATGTGCTGAAACTCAAACCTTGATTCCTATGTGCTGAAACTCTAGAAGAGTAAAAAAAAAAAAACCCAACAACCCAATATTTATTATTTAAACTCTTATGACTTTCCAAACCAGCCTCGTGGGTTTGCAAGCCAGGGAGCCATCATTATTTAATACTCAAGGCTTGCAGTGCTGGAGCTGTAAAAAGTCAGAGAGGCAGTGAGCCCCAGACATCAGGACTCCTCCGAATGACGTTTGGCCCCAGATGTCTGAGATTATTTTGGGAAGGGAGTGCTGGCCCCAGGGGCTGACTGCTCAGGGGCCTGGCTGCTGGGAAGGACACTGAGCTGGGACATGCCTTGGTGATGAAGAGCACGAGAGGGGCAGCTGGCTTGGGAGGATGTCTCCTCCTTACATTCCTCTGGGCTGGGAGGATGCCCTGGATCCTGGGCACAACCTAGGCTTTTCTCCAGGGGCTTCCCACACTGGTCCTTCTTTGCTTCAGTGGGGCAGAGCATCATTGCTGTGATTTACCCTGACCCTCTAGATGTGAAGATCTGGCCTCGCAGGTTTTCCCAGTTCCCAGAACAAGCAGAACCACGAGCAGGAGGGTGAAATCCCACTTGTACCCCCTTTCCAGGAGACTGGGGAAGGGTCTCACTCTGGCAGAGCTACCTGCCTGCTCTCCCCAGCCATTCCTAAACCAACATCCCAGTCAGGCTCCGTCACCTCCCTTTTCACACGGAATCAATAACAACGGGTGAGCAGGTTAATTATAATCACAGAATAAACGCTGCGGTCTCAAAGTTCACTCAAACTTCAGCAGCATTTCAAAACGAGTGGACGATGCCAAGAAACTTTCATTGATTCCTCCGGGGCAGGTGTGGGAGTTTGAACCTGTCCCCAAGTTGATCTTGATTCGGGACCTACTCGGTTTTCTTCCTTATCTCGACTTTCGCCTATCTTATAATGCCTGTTATTTTAGATAAAAAGTCCAATCAATTGAGTTAGAAAAACTACAAGTTATATGCTGCCCTGATAAGTTCGGTACCTGTCATTTTATTGGCCTGGGCTGCAGTTTCTGTGTGACCTGACCTTTGCAGATGTTTTATCAGGGAGAATCGCTCCATCCTCCCACCCCGCTCAGGGGCTGAGTTGACTTAACGTTCAGAATAACTAATAAAAGAGGAAAAGAGAAGGGCCAGAGGTTAGACAAACTGACTGTCCCCTACAACGTGATGAACTGTAGTAAACACCTTTGTGTTTGTCCCTGGCTGGTGTCCTGCTGGGAGGCTGGGATCTGCTCTGAATTATTTTGGCGTAAGCTCTTGAGTGGGATTTATCAGTGTGACACCTCCGAACTGGAGTCAGAGCCTGTGTCTAACTTCATGAGCTAAAGAAAGCCAGGGCAGGGGTCTGGATCTGCACATGATCATCAGGGATGACGCCAGTCTCTTCTCAGTGGTGCCCAGTGACAGGACAAGGGGCAAGGGGCACAAACTGGAACCCAGGAGGTTCTAGCTGAACTGGAGAAAAAATGTTCTTTCTTGTGAGGGTGTCAGAGCCTGTCACAGGCTGCCCAGAGAGGTTCTTCTCTGGAGAGATTCCAACCTCAGCTGGACACTGCTCTGCTGGGCCCCCTGCTCTGGGTGACCCTGTGGATGGAGCAGGGGGGTGGCACCAGAGCATCTCCAGAGGTCCCTTCCAACCCCCACCATGCTGGCATTCTGTGATTCTGTCAGTAGTGGTTAGTGCTGCTGTGCTCAGAGAGGGCTTAAATATGTAGAGTAGTATGTGCCCTACACATATCCTATATATGGTATAATATATTTTTATATATATATATATATATAAGTGAGGGGTTTAATATATATATGTGTTTTCTTTGTGCACATATATATATATAAACATATATATCACAGAATCATAGAATGGTGGGGGTTGGAAGGATCCTCTGGAGATCATCTTGTCCACCCCCAGTTCTATGTAGCTATGTTCTATACAGCCATAGAATAATCTAATAGTAAAGCCAGATTAGAGATGACTCCTGGGTTGCTACAGTGGCATTCTTAAAGGCGTGGTATATGTCTGTATATAAAAACACGTATGTTCATATATATATATATATATATGTGCACTTATGCATATACATGTATGACACATGCACATGGAAATAATACAATTAATCACATTCCTACAAGCAGGGTCTTTCCCATTTCACTTGGATAAATTCTTTCCTTCTGATAAGCACCAGTCTGGAAAAAAAACCCCAACAAACTTCTGAATTTCTGGAGTTGTAGGACTGTAAAGACACAGGTTGGAAGAGATCTAATCCAGCCTTCTGCTTGAAGCAGGAAAACCACTAGCAGTGGCTGTATAGTCAGCTGTGGCTTTACCTGGATGGGGCTTGGAAAAGCCCAGGTGTGGAAATTCCCCCATCTCCAAATGAAAACACTTTTCCTAATGTTCAGCCAGTGGTTTGTGCTGTGTCCCTGTGTACTTTCTTACAGTATTGAGAAGAGTTTGGCTCTGTAGTCCACATACATCTGGCTAGCTGATGTCCTTGAGATGATCCCAAACAGTATCAATCACCCAGCCCAGAGCTGGCCATAGCATTGGTCCACCTGGGTGCTGGTAGTCACCTTGATAGACAGACAGATGCTGCACCAGGACATATGACCACAAATCATGGGGTTGCCATGTTTTAAGGAGTTTCAGCTCATCAGTTGCTCTGTAGGAGCCTAAGTAGGTCAAGAGCACGTGAAGGTTGTCTGATGATGAACCAGTGGCAGATTGCATCCGTAGGAACACAACAGGACCATGATCTGCAATTATGCCCCTGTCATGGTCCAAGCACAGACCACCTCATCCTGAGCCAAGTATGGGATCCCAGGCTGTTATCAAAGGCATGACCATCAAGTGTTCCAACTAAAAGCATCCTTAATTCTTGGGGTTGTTTGCATGTCCATCTCCTGTGGAGTAGACTGTACCTCTTGGATGTGGGACATGGCACTTCAGTGTGTGGGTCAACAGTCTCTCCAGTCAGCTCTGGTACAACCATTGGACTTGATGGTTTGGAATGTGGTGTGTTGGAGAGCTGTCAATTCTTTCTCAAGCAACCAGGCTGGTCAGTCTCCCAGGTCAATCTTCTGCCCCTTCCCAAAACAGGCAGCTTCTTTGAAATTTTTTGAGTGGACCCCAGCCTGTTTCCATGCATCCTTCTTCCAGACACAACTTGTCTCATTTATAACTGTGGCTTTGTCCCATTGCCTCACTCCAGTGCAGCAGGGAAGAGCCTTTGCTCCTCCTCATAAGGAAAGAACAGTGTCATGAGGAGATGAAAATCCTCACTTAAGGGAAAGTCTATTTGCAGAGCCAAAACTGAACTCAAATCCAGGCCCAGGATTTGACCAACCTTCCCATCATGTCCCTCTTACACATGATCTCAGCTGGTCCCTTGGCTGCTTCTACCTCCACTGTCCTTCAAACCAGGGAAAACATATCCACGAAGGAAAGGAGTATTCTTGGCTGTTGGCAGTGGTGTGTGCCATAGACCTTGGCTTGCTGCAGGCAGAGGAGGGAGCTTTGCACGGGAGGGACACAATGTTCCCTTTGCCTTGATGTGAAACATTTGGCCTGGGAATGGTTGCACAGGAACAGTCCCACCACAGTGTTCCACAAAGAAAAAAAAACCACACCAGCACATTTCTTTGCCTTTCTGAAAGCAGCATGTGGCTCAGCCAGGCTGCAGGGTGAGGGTTTCCTAAGCAAGTAGGGTCTTTAGGTTTTCAGGGAGAAAGTTTTTTGGTCTAAGAAGCCAATAGCATAACCAAGCATATGGAAGCTGCACAATGATGTGTTTTGCTTGAAACTCTGTTTCTGGCCAAGCAGAGGGAAATTACTTGCTTCTCCATTTCTTGCAGGTCAGCAATCAGTCAGGTGATGTCCTCTGTTAATCCAGATCAGAGAAGAATAGGGAGTCACAGTCCCACCAACCAAGTGATGGGCACTGCTCAGACATCCACTCTCCTGCTCTCCCCATGTCCCATTAGTCTCTAAAATAGTGAGGCCCTGGATGAATTTCCTTCACATTCTGTCAGGCAGAGAAGGGGGTTGGGGTGAAGTCTAATATGCAGATCCTGTTTTTACAGAAGCATCCTTGGCTTCATTAGCTGGAGGGTAAGTTAATGCACATGGGCTTTCTGAATCCTATCTGTATGTCAAGGTGATGATGTCCCTGTCAAAAAGGAAAGATTCACTGACAGCTTTATTTTGGCTGCAGACCTCACCTCATACATAAATCTGGACTCTTTTTATATGCACTCAGTCCCCACCCTTTCTATTTTTCATCATAGAATGGTAGGGGTTGGAAGGGACCTCTGGAGGTCATCAAGTGCAATGGGCCTGCCAGAGCAGGATCACCCAGGGCAGGTCACACAGGAACAGATCCAGGTGGGGCTGGGAAGTCTCCAGAGAAGGAGACTCCACAACCTCTTTGGGCAGCCTGGGCCAGTCTGTGTCACTCTCACAGTGAAGAAGTTTTTCCTTATGTTGAGGTGGAACTGTTTGTGTTTCACCTTCCTACCATTACCTCTTGTCCTACCACAGGGCACAGGTGAAAAGAGGGTCCCTTCTAATGATGCCCACCCTGCAGATACTCAGAAAGAAATGGGTGTCTCCTTGGTTTAGGTGCTTTCTTCCTTTCCAGTTCAGCCCTGCTCTGCCACAGCACTTTGAACTGCTGTGATCTGACCAGAAGCCTTCTGATGGTTTTTTTCCTCTGGAAACTTCAACTTGGTGGAGTCATGTTATCCATGGGAGCATCTTAACCCATTCAAAAGAAGATGTGACTTCCATCTCCAGTATCAGCAGAAAACATTTATTGAGCAGATCTCTGAAGGTTTGAACTGTAAGGTTTCCACACTGACACTTTTTAGTGGAAAAAAACCTTGGGATTTGGGAATAGCAAATCCTGTTTCCCCCCTTTCAGTGTTGTTGTGGCTGTCTCTTGAAGTGATGGTGTCTTGGGTGAGATTCCAGGGTGTCCATGTGTCCAAGGGGTCAATGTCCTTTGCCTCAACTGCGAGTGCCCCTGAGAGTCCAGTTGTGTATACACAGGATCGTGGCTCTCACCTCTTATCATAACAAATTGTTTTAGGAAACTGCTTCTCTGCAAGAAAAAACTGTTCTCGTGGTCTGTTTAGAGCCTGTAAGTGCCTGGCTGTGTTTGAAGGACAGCTTCTCCTTTGCTAAGTTGCGTCATTGGGTTGAGAAGATACTTCTACAGGGTGAAATGTTGATATCAAATATCCTTCCAGCCATAAACAAAACTCCAGTGTAATATTAATGGATGTGTCTTTCCATTCCTCTTCACCCAGAAGGCAGGAGAGGGTAGACAACCTCATTGTTGTTTCTCATGCAGCAGGTTCTGACCCAAACCAGCATAGGGAAGCCTCTTTGTCCAGGGAAGTAGCTGAGTCCCCATCCCTGGAGGGATTTAAAAAGCATGGAGACATGGTGCTGAGTAACTTGGTTTCATAGTGGACTTGGAAGTGTTGGGTTAACAGTTGTACTTGATGATCTCCAAGGTCTTTTCCAATCTAAACCATTCTATGATTCTAAGGCGGTTCAAGACACTCTTCAGACTCCACCCTGGGAAACCACCTCTCTCTGATCCCCAGCTGACTTGGTTTCAAGAGTGTATCTCATTCTCCTGGTCGGGAATGCAAGAGTACTCAGGCTTAGGGTGGACCACATCATTGGTCAAAGATGTCATCATGTCCCAGCTGTGCTGGAAAAAGTGTCAGTAGGTGTAGTCTGGCTGGTGGCTTTCAGATCTGCTTTCTTGTTGAGCCCTGCATTGTCCATACCAGTTGACCTCTGTGGACCTAGTGGTGGATGTGAAGGGCCACTCCCAATGACTAAGAGCCATGAAGGGCCATATCCAAGAATGTCTTTTCCTTACCAGACCCTGGTGCCTCACTTAGGAGCTACTCCTGGCACCCTGGGGACTGAATGTCCCATTGTGGAAAGTATTTCTGACATTGACATGCTCAAGGCCTCACCCAAGATTAGGAGGCTGTTGTGCAACACGCAAGTGACATTTCCTGCCCTGGGGACTTTGCAGTTTTCATAAATGGTAGGTGTGAGGGCAAAAAGATCTCCTTTTACACAGCAAGCTGATGACCAGGATAGGGACAGGCCTCAATCCATCCCCTCCAGCTGCTGGATCATTCAGTGAGATCTCATTATCTTCTCTCACATGAGAAGCTCCTTCTTGGACTAAAGGTAGAGCCTTAAGAAGAATTAAGTAGAAGGTCATTAGCATTAGTCAGCACCAGAACCCAGCCCATAAAAAGGACTGAATGATCCCTAGACTCATCTGAGAAAAAGGGGTTTGAACTAAAGAGGGGAGATTTAGACTAAAGAAAAGGAAGAATTTTTTTACTCTGAGCATGGTGACACCCTGGTCCAGGTTGCCCAGAGAGGTGGTCGATGCCCCATCCTTGAAGACATCCCAGGTGAGGTTAGATGAGGTTCTGAGCAACGTGATCTAGTTGCAGATGTCCCTGATCAGTACAGGGGTGTTAGACTAGATGACCCNGAAATTATTGCCCTGAGTGTGACTGGGGGAGCCTTTCCTTCCCCCCTCATTGTTCAGCCCCCTCCGGGAGCCGCTCAGGCAATTTGCTGCCTGAATAAACGTTTCCTTTCCCGGCTGCTAAGTACAAGGAGTAAGTGTCAGGGGATCTCATAATGCCAGGATTTAGAGCTCCAGAGCCGAGACGGAAGCCAAGAAAACACTTTGCTGCTTTTTCCCGGGGAGCCTCCTTAATCCTCGTTATTAATAACAATGGCAAATTAAACAATTAGTGCACTTGAAGCCTGGTGACCTCCGTGCCCAATATAACTCGGCCTGCCACGGTTCCTGTGGGCTCTGAGCCCTGGGAATATTTGGGTTTCTTAGGTCGTGGACACCCACCCATGCAGAATTGCATGGGCTGCAGCGCTTCAGATGAGACTTTCTTCTTATTTTCCAAACCCTCAGGTTTTCAAGACTGGCTAGGACATCCCAGCTGTGTGGCTGGAAGGTCATCTCAGGAAGCTCCCCTCGGCCACTTCATCCCTAAATTTAGTGATGTTGTGAAATTATGTCACCTCTTTTAGAGAGAAATACAGGTCCTTGCCCTCTACTTCTCCACTGGGGTCCAAATGCCCTTCGTTCACCAAAGAGCATGCACAAAGTAATCTTCTCCGGGCCACCTTCCAGTAGTGTCCACATTTTTTGCCATCATCAAGAATACTTTAGAATCATCTAGGTTGGAAAAGGCCCTCAAGATCATTGAGTTCAACCATTATGGCCACTCTACAAGGCAGATCCTTACTCTTTGAAACAAGAGAGGATATTTGTCCTCCAGGCGAGATCTCTTGAGGTCATGGAGGTCCCTTTGCTCTGATTGGCTTCCAGAAAGGTTTTTAATGAGGTTGCACTCTGCAGATGTCATCTTCTGACTCAGCACTGGGTGGTGCAAGCAGGGGACGCGCCCCTCTGATATTGCCCCACGAGGGCTGTGATTAGGGAGAGCCACCCATTGCGTGGAGCCTCAGTGTGTCCTGGGAACAAAGTCTGTTCCTTCCCTGCCTCGCACAAGTGATTCCTGTTTACTGATGTTCACAAGAATCACCTTTGTCTGCAGCTGAGAGGGGAAAGTCACACAAGTGTTATTACTATGCAAGCAGAAGAGGGTTTTTTTGAACTTTAAACCAGCTAAACTCTCCCAAGAGAGAAGATCAAGTTCAAATCCCACAAAACAAAAGAAAGCACCCAAGCCCCAAACAATCAGTGAAGAATATAGCTCAAAGAAATGTAGATGACAAAGGAGAGCAAAGGGAGATGGTCTCAAGACAGCTTTGAACTGGGGTTTTAGATGTCTGGTTAAAACCAACAGTAAAAATAACATGGACAGTGGAGCTGGGGGTCACCTGAACACATAGGAAATATCACTCAATATTCAGTGGCAAATTTTATTATCATCAGAAAATCAGTGACTTACTTTTTGCTTGGTTTTAACTCTGTTGTTTTTGGTTTTTTTCTAAACCCAAAAGTATTCCTATACTTGACATTTCTTCTTATCATATCATTTTGAGGGACCTTCTTATTCCAGAGCTTCTCCAACTCTTAATGTTTCTGAGGGACTGTTGGGAATTTTCTCCTGGGTTTTTTTTGATTAAAAGTTTTCAGATTCTGATTTTCTGGTGGAACAACCTCCATGAAATATGATATTTGGTAATTAGTCATAGACACAACTTGAATCAGTCAAGAGTTTTAA
>VYZU01076010.1:0-16167 GCA_013401355.1 Ceyx cyanopectus | reverse complement strand
CTTTTCTTCTGCTTTTAGGAGTGGCCACACACTGCTTGCCTTCTGGTTTTCCCGTCAAGAAGGAAAACTGAACCGACAGCAAACTATTGAGCTGGGACATCACATTCTCAAAGCACATATTTTTAAGGTAACAACAAAAATTCCCAGAGCAAGAACTTGTGCCAACCTCCTCCCCATGGCGCAGGACCTGGCACTGGGAGGGCTCTTCGTGGTTTGGGGGTGGCTGGGAGAAGTGTGATTTGCTTCAGGATGCTGGAATGTGTCAGAGTGAGCTTGAGGAGGGGGGGAAAAAAATCCCCAACGAGTGAAACTTCAGAAAATTGGCAGTGGTAAATAAGAAATCCTGGGAATTAAGTGGTAGATTCAGCAGATAGACTCGGTGCCTAAAATTCCTCTTCTGCCATAAGGGGTTTCTTCCAGTGTATTGAGTTCCTGGAATAACATCTAGACAAAATAAGGCTTTGGAGAAGTGGATTTAAAGAATCAAGCTCAAAAGGTGGGTTGTAAATGGCAAATTTGATTGCTCATTAAAAACCTAACCATCAGTTCCTTTAAGTCTGCACACAGACATTTCAGAGCTGGGGAACTGAAAGGCAGGTTTGGGAGGGAGCATCACTCTGCCCCATAAATAGTTCTTGTTCCTCTGCCTGCTGGTTCCATACACCAGGGATGGAAATGAGAGGGTGGATTTGTCAGAGTATGAGAAATAGGGGATATCTTAAAACTGTTATTACCCCCTGTGAGTGCTTTACAGTGGATAAAATGAGGTTGTGTTTTTACTTGGTCTTTATGTGGTTTGATAGAGTGAAGAACTTCCATGCTCCCCTCTTTCTAGAGCAAACAGTTCCTGCCTGTTTCAAATCCTGTTGGATTTCTTTCTTCAGTTCCCTCTGCTGAATCCCCCTTGGGTGTAGCAGCAAAGTCTCCTCGTTCAGGGCTGGGGTGGCTGGAGCCAACAGGCAGCTCCCAGAGCGTGTGTTACCCAAGCAGAGTGTTCCCAAACTCAGAGCTGGGTTCCCAGGGCCACATTCCCCAGTGAGTTCCCTCTCTGCTCTGCACTGCTGAGACCCCACCTGGGTCCTGTGTCCAGTGCTGGGCACCCCAGTTCAGAACAGACAGAGGTTTACTGGAGAGAGTCCAGTGCAGGACACCAAGATGCTGAGGGGAGTGGAGATCTCCCTGCTGAGGAGAGGCTGAGGAGCTGGGGCTCTTGAGCCTGGAGAAGAGGAGACTGAGGGGGGAGCTCAGCAGTGTCTGTCAAGATGTTCAGGGCAGTGTAGGGAGGATGGAGCCAGACTCTGCTCAGTGCCATCCAGGGACAGGACAAGAGGCCAGGGGAGTCAGTTGGAGCACAAGAGGTTGAGGGGAAACACAGGGAAAAATCCCAGTGAGGGTGGCAGAGCCTGGCAGGGGCTGCCCAGGGGGGTTGTGGAGTCTCCTGCTCTGGAGACACTCAAGACCCGCCTGGATCTGTTCCTGGGTGACTTGGTCTGGGTGCCCCTGCTCTGGCAGGGGGGTTGCACTGGATGATCTTCTAGGTCCCTTCCAGCCCCTAATATCTGTGATTCTGTGATTCTTCCAGTCCCTGGCAGCATCCCTGGGACTCAGCAGTGCCCTTAGGAGCTCTGGTGACAGATGAGGCTGGAGCTCTGGGCTTTGCTACCAGAATGTTTTAAAAGGCTTTGGATTAGCTGGATTAGAAACATGGTAAAACCAAGGCTTTTGCTTTGCCTTCTGCAGGGTTATTTTTGTTCCTTCTTTTTTTAATTCCTCCTTTTTTATAATTCCTCCTTTTTTTAAATTCCTTGGTTTTTTATTCCTTTTTTTATTATTCCTTTTCTGTTGCTCTTTTTTTTTATTCCTCATTTTCTCCTTCTTAATTTTTTATTCCTCTTTTTTGTATTCTTTGCTTTTTTATTCCTTGTTTCTTGATTCCTCATTTCTTTCTTCCTTGTTTTTTTTTATTCCCCTTTTTACTTATTCCTTTTCTTATTCCTTTTTTCTTTGTATTCTTTGCTTTTTTATTCCTTGTTTCTTTATTTCTCATTTCTTTCTTCCTTGCTTCTTTATTCATCTTTTTTTTATTATTCCTTGTTTTCTTATTCCTCCTTTTTTATTATTCTTTGCTTTTTTTCATTCCTCATTTCTTTTTATTCCTTTTTTTTTATTCCTCAGGGGGTTTTTTTTAGTCCTTGTTTTTTGATTCTTTGTTTCTTGAACAAGTGTTTGCTGTGGGTCTGTGAGTGTTTACTGAGTGAAACAAGAGCTGTTTGGTGCTGATGGAGACATTGAGCTGGAATGTTACAGACCCTACTGAAGCTCTCAAGTGTTCTTTAAAGACACTCCTTCCAAGGGCACATCCACAAACCTTTCCTCCTTATTCCTGACTGTGTTTATTTCTAAACTAGCTCTTTTTTTTAATGCCATTTAAGCTTTTTGTTCTGTCTGATCTTTGGCTGAAGCAGTTACCAGTGTGGGATGGGTTTGCTGCCCAGGTCCCCAGTTCAGTGTTTGTTCCTGAAGTCACCATGTTGTAGCAGCAGCTTCAAACAAAAACCCTGATTTTGAAGTATTTGTGGAGAGCTGATGCTGCTGTAATTCCATCTGATTTACCTGTCATGAAGCCAGGAGAGGATTAGAGCAGGGCTGAAGCATTCTGCCAAGCCAGGGAGTGCTGAGAGCTGGGTACAGAGACAGACTTGGAGCAAACAAGGCAGAAAACTTATTTATCCCTCCCCAGTCCCTGTCAGTTTGAATCCACTGGAGCCTTGTGCAAGGTAATGATGGGACAGTTGGAATTTCCCAGTGTAAAAAGCAGGTGGCACAGAGAGCCCAAGGTGGTACCTGACACACAGGTGATAAGAAACTTTCACACTCCCCTCTTCACGTGGTGGCTGAAATCTGCTGCATTCCTTTAGGAAACACAAACATCCTCAGTTTGAGGAGGGAAAAAAAAATAAAATACAAATATTGTAGTCTTTTAAAGCAATTACCAGTCTTCAGCAGGAGCATATGGAAACCCAGCTTGGAAGGCCTGGCATGGAATGAAAGGGCAAGGAGAGAAATGTGCAGTCAGGGTACAACAAGACCCAAACTTCAGGCTTGTTTTTGCCAGTCAGCCAAAGAGAAGCCTTTAATTTCATCTTAAATTAGTCAGCTAAAATGTCAGTAATCCCAAAATGGGTGTCCCTCGTGCCCAGACTGAGGATGCAAGGACAATTACAGGAAGAAACACTCACTTAACAGCTAGGGGTAGGTAAAGGGGTCTGATGGTCCTTGAAAAACAGCCTTACAAAGCTTTTCTGTTGGGGTTGGAGGGAGCTCTGGAGATGCTGGAGCCAGAGCAGGGGCACCCAGGGCAGCCCCCACAGGAGCAGAGCCAGGGAGGTTGGAAAGTCTCCAGAGGAGACTCCACAGCCTCTCTGGGCAGCCTGGGCCAGGCTCTGCCACCCTCACAGGGAACAAGTTTCTCCTCCTGTGGAGCTGGAACCTTCTCCAGTTGATCCCATTGTTCTTGTGCTGTTGCTGGGCACTGCAGAGCAGAGCTTGGCCCCTTCCATCTGACACCCACCCCTCAGAAATTGACAGACATCCAGCAGCTCCCCTCTCAGGCTGCTCCAGACTGAACAGCCCCAGCTCCCTCAGGCTTTCAGGGAAGCTGCAGAGGAGTGGGAAGGCAGGTTTCTGCCAAGGACAGAGTTGGCATCAGTTACAGGCAATTGAAGCTCTTGATTTTTGCCTCTATATTTTTGCCTGGTCACAGCCAAGCAAGCAGCAGGAACCTGGAAGTACCAGGTTAGAGAAGGATGCTGAAAGCTGCAGCCAAAGAGTGCAGGACAAAAGAAAAACAACTGTTTGAAACCAGGGGTTGTGTGGACCTGGCAAAGTTATTCATCAGAAATGAGCATGGTCAGGTCATGCCCAGGTCATGGGTCAGATGGTCCCTGTGAAGTGGAAAACACTGGTGGTATTTTGGTTTGATGATGTGAGAAATTGGAATTTTCTTTTGCTGAGGGATTCAACCTTAAGGCTTTACAGAGCTGGGCAGAAAAGGGGAAAAGAAAAGCAAGCTGTGTGCTGTAAAATGAGAGATGGTGCTACTTGCTTTCAGCAGCTGAAGGGTAATATATTTATTATTTAAATGGAAAAAATAATATTTTAATTCTTGCACTAATATCTATATTCTTTATGTTCTAATATCTTAATCTAGAATATTTTTGAGTTCTAATTCAGCAGCTGAGATTTTTCCAGCACGTGTGGTTCTCTTCAGTGGCTCTTCTGCAGACACATGCTCTTACCCTTGATCCTGCTGGTGACTCAACCAACCTATTTATGGGGCTGACAGTATTAGAACTGTTCTGAAATGATTTTAACCATTAGCTATCAAATTGTTTCCCATTTGTCCAACTCTCCTGTAGTGAGTTCACTGAGGTTTCATCTCGGACTCCATCGTCCTGTGTCGTTTCAAAAGCAACATTTGCTGGTGGCTAAAATTCCTCAGCTCATTTCTGCCTCTTAACACCCAGCAGATATTTTTCTCTATATAGCTCCCTTTGAAGGAACCAAGCTCCTGGAGTTGTTATTTATAAGAGCTTGTCTAATCTGTTGCTGCTTTTTCTGGTCAAACCATTTCAAGTGACAGAGCTGTTGAGGGCTGCTGTGATGCTTCACAGTGGCTTTCCCACATAGGCAGCACAGGTCTGCAGCTGAGTCCAGCAGCAGCCTCAGATGATCATTCCTTCCCATCTTCTTTTAGAGGAAGCAAAGGCCACCTGTTTGGTTTTTTTTCCCACTTCCCATGGCAGTCTGTCCTACAAAAAAACAGACCAAAACAACAAACCCAGCTTGGAGAAGGACTTGGGGGTGCTGAGCATGAGCCAGTGTGTGCCCAGGTAGCCAGGAAGGGCACCCTGGCCTGGATCAGGAACAGTGTGGCCAGCAGGGAGGGGATCATTCCTCTGGACTTGGCTTGGGTGAGGCTGCTCCTAAAAGAGTTTCTGGGCCCCTCTCTACAGGAAGGATGTTGATGTGCTGGACAGGGTCCAGAGGAGGCTACCAAGCTGGTTGAGGGTTTGGAATGTGTCTCTGATGAGGAAAGGCTGGAGGATCTGGGGCTGTTCAGCCTTGAGAAAAGAAGGCTGAGGGGAGACCTTACACAGAATCACACAGAATTCTTTTTGAGGCTGGAACAGACCTTTGAGATCAAGTCCAGCCTAAAATCTGACACCACAACTCCCAGCTAGCCCATGGCACTCAGTGCCACATCCAATCTTTCCTTAAACACCACTGGGGATGGTGACTCCACCACCTCCCTGGGAAGCCCATTCCATTCCTTATCCCATTATTTTCCCTTTACTGTTCTCTACAGCTACCTGAAGGAAAGAAGTGGCAGTTGATCTGTTCTCCCCAGTGACAAGCAATGGAACAAGAGGAAATGGCCTGAAGTTGAACCAGGGGAGGGTCAGGATGGATATTGGGAAGAATTTCTTTACTGGAAGGCACTGGAACAGGCTGCCCAGGGAGAGGGTGGAGTCACCATCCCTGGAAGTGTTTAAGAGCTAGGTAGATGTGCTTAGGGACATGGTGTAGGGAGTTTTGATAGGGCTGGGAATAAGGTTGGACTTGATGTTAAAGGTCTGTTCCAGCCAAAATAATTCTATGATGCTATGATAAGTCCAAACAGCTCTGTGATCCGACAGGTAGAGTACTGGGAATCAGGGTTTGAGCAGGGAGGAACTGGGATTTGAGCAACAAGGAACTGGGAATGAGGGTTTGAGCAGCTGAACAGATCCTCAGCTGCCTGTACAGTTTGCATGGGAAGACCAGGCTGTGGGTTCCCAAAGTCCCAAACCCCTTCCTCCTGGCTCTGATCCCTGCTCCCATCCATCAGCCACAGAGCAGTTGTTGCTCCTTCAGTAGGAGCCAGGGGAACTTACTGAATGCTTCTTGCTGGGAAAAATGTCAGATCTTTTCTATATTCTGTAGAGCTTGCTCCATCCAGCTGGAAAGGTTGGAGACAGTCTGGTACGAGAGGGGAATACTGGTCTAGGCTGTGGTTGAGCTTCCTCAATTCATCTTATTGGGAGCAGATTGGTTTGACCTTGTGAATAAGAAGGAAACTTTGTGAACCAGTTCTACCAAAATAATACCTATATTATTGAAAAAGAAAAAAAAAACATTTTATGCTCCTTAGCATGACATTTTCTGAGGGTGTTGAGTGGATTCAGGGTTAATCCTGCCTCTCCTAGACCTTGGAGATGGCTTCAGCACCTTTGCAAGGTAATTCCCACCAGCTTCTTAATTCACTGCAGAGGTGGGGTGTGGCAAATTGTCTTGTGTCTATTACTGTCTTGAAACTCTTTGAAGACCCAGGAGGATCTGCCCAGTGTAACTGAGCTTGTATTTTAAGCTTGGATCTAAGACATCTTTTCTTTTTTAGGGGCTGAGTAAAAAAGTTGGGGTATCTTCCTCCATCCTGCAAGGGCTGTGGATCTCCTACAGCACCGAAGGTCTTTCGATGGCTTTGGCATCTCTGAGAAACCTCTACACCCCAAACATAAAGGTACAGGGGGAGGAGAGCTGGGGGGGCTTCAGAGCTCCAATGAGAAGCTCCCAGTGATGCCCAGTAACTGTGCTGCAGCTGCCCACCCATGGCTGGCCCCAGTGCTGGCAGCTCACTGGGTGTTCATCCTGAACTGGGGAGAGGCTGTTGGTTCAACTGGGGTTTTTGGACTGGCTGGGATCATCCCTCAGCTCCCCGGGTGTTCATCCTGAACTGGAGAGAGGCTGTTGGTTCAACTGGGGTTTTGGGGCTGGCTGGGATCATCCCTCAGCTCCCTGGGTGTTCATCCTGAACTGGGGAGAGGCTGTTGGTTCATCTGGGGTTTTGGGGCTGTCTGGGATCATCCTCAGATCCCTGGGTGTTCATCCTGAGCTGGGAAGAGGCTGTTGGTTCAACTGGGGTTTTGGGGCTGTCTGGGATCATCCCTCAGCTCATTGGATGTTCATCCTGAACTGGGGAGAGGCTGTTGGTTCAACTGGGGTTTTGGGACTGCCTGGGATCATCCTCAGCTCCCTACACTGCCCAGGGATCTCCTTTCAATCACGGCAGTGAACAGTGAATTTCTGTCTGTGCAAAACACTTCACTTGGGTTTTTCCTCCCCACGGGGCAACTGGTGTTGGAATCACACAACCCATAAAGGGCTGTAGCTCAGACAGGCTCTGACTGGGAGGTGATGCTCACGAGCTGGTTCAGACACTTGGCCACCCAGGGAAGGGTGACAGTGTTCACTCGAGTGGCTTCATCTCTAGAGCAGGGAGGATCTCACTGATGACACAGCTTTGCCTGGACGGATTTTTGCCCCACGCAGGTGGCAACACCTAAAATGGGAATGTGCATGAGCAAGGGGGTTTTCCTGGGCATTTTACATCCTTTGATGCCCTCGTTGCCTTGCCAAGCTCTGCTAACGGGCGCTGTTCCCCGGGGGGGGGCAGGTCAGTCGGCTGCTGATCCTGGGAGGTGCCAACGTCAACTACAGGACCGAGGTGCTGAACAACGCGCCCATCCTGTGCGTCCAGTCTCACCTGGGCTACACGGAGATGGTGGCTCTGCTCCTGGAGTTCGGGGCCAACGTGGACGCGGCTTCGGAGAGCGGCCTGACCCCCCTGGGCTACGCGGCCGCCGCCGGCTTCCTGAGCATCGTGGTGCTGCTCTGCAAGAAAAGGGCCAAGGTAAAGTCACCCCCTTTCCTCTGAAAGCCGCATGCGAGGCGGCTCAGCAAGGGTAGGCCTCTGGAAGGTGAAGCCAGGCTGCTGCTGAGGAGTTGCAGCTTGGAAAGGCTGCTGTTCACTCTGAAGCGGAGTGATTGCTGGGAGTGGTGTGAGGTAGCTACGATGTAATCACGCTGCACCCAGGGGCTGGGGAAGGGTGGTTTGGAGCTGTGCTGGTTCTTCTCCATTCAGCCTGGAGAAGAGAAGGCTCCAGGGAGACCTCAGAGCACCTGCCAGTGCCTGAAGGGAGCTGCTCTAGAGCCTGGAGAGGGGCTGTTTGCAAAGGCCTGCAGTGAAAGGCCAAGGGGCAGTGGTTTGGAATGAGCAAGGAGTGGATTGGGATGAGAACTGAGGCAGAAGTTCTTTCCCAGCAGAGGGGTGGCCACTGGAGGAGGTTGCCCAGGGAGGTGGCGGAGGCCCCATCTCTGGAGCCATCCCAGGTGGGGTTGAGGAGGCTCTGAGCACCCTGCTCTAGCTGAGATGGCCCTGCTCTCAGCTGGATGAGCTCTGGAGCTCCCTTCAACCCAGACATTTCCATGATCCTATGACTCTGAAGGAGCCCTTGAACTTCAAGAGGTTAAAATGCAACGTTGCTGTTGCAGCACAGGGTGGGGGGTGGTTGGGGGGGGTGGGCTTTAAATATCTCCTTGAGACACATTTTCCAAAAACTTCTGTCTGCCTTGTCCTAGAAAAACCCCCTTTGTTTAGCTTTGTGGTGAGTGTTTGGAGTTCTAATTGTATATAGTGAGTCAAGTTCAACTATTTTGTTAAAGAAGCAAATTGTGCTGATTTTTTGAAGTGGAGCCTCCTGGAAACAATTTGTGGTTTCTCTATATGTTTAACTTCACCAAGCAAAATATAGGTTTGTGCAGTTCTTTGGTATGAAAGTCAGGATGACAGAAAGATCCATTTGGGTCTTGCTGTGTTTTGCAATAGCACAAGGACAGCATGAAGGAGAAAAAAAGTCTGATTTTTTTGGGAGGACACTTGGAAAGAGTTGGGTGACTCCTTGACACATGCTGTTAAAAAACAGCTTTCTTAGGAATATTTGGGCTACACAGAGCAGTGGAAAAGTCCTGCCATTCAGATGGCCTGTTCATAATAAGGAAATACCCCCAAATCAGCTGAGATGTTGGATTGTGGCACAGAAAACTGCAGCACTATTTGCTGCTTGAGAAATGAGAAATATTAATATAGTCATCATAAAAATGTATGATAATATGAGAACTCTGCCATCTGTATTACAAAATGATCATTCTATTCAGAGAATATATTAATACAAGAATTGTTTTTCAAGTGGATAATAGGAGAAATAAGAAATAATAGAGGGCAGAGCTGGGTTAACCAGCAGCTCATCTGCCTGCCCTGTTTCCTCCAAGTTACTGGTAATTGGGATAGGACCTAGAAATCCCAATAGAGGGACTGGGGCAGTGAGTGCAAACCATACCCTGGCCTGAAAAACCAACCAGACCAGTCCCTGCCAGGAGGGATCTGAGTTTCCTATGACATTTTGTGTTCAGCTGCAGGCTGAGGAGCTGCTGTGTCTCCCAGAAGAAATGGTATCTGGAAAACAAGCTGCTTTTGCTGCTGTGGAGTTGGGTGAAGGAGATGGTGTCAGTGTGATTTTAATCTGCAAGAATATGGTTGTTGCATATCAGGACACAAAGGGGAAAATGCTTTTGCAGCCTTTGAGGCTGAAGAAAAGTGAAGAAAGCTTAAAAAGAAAGCTAGAAACTCACCCCAAGCAAACAGTTGTGGCCAAGAGGGTGCCCAAGCTGGAGCAGAGCTGCTTGGGTTGGTTGTTTTCTGCTTGTGGGAGAGTTCAGCAGGAAAAAAACCAACACATTTTGCACTCGTGGCATCATTTTGAAAGCAGGGCTGGAAATGCTGAAGAAAGGAATCCATTTGGGGCTGTGAGTTGCTGTCACTGTGTTTTCTCCTCTCTGTTCCAGGTGGACCATCTGGATAAAAACGGGCAGTGCGCTCTGGTTCACGCCGCGCTCAGGGGACACCTGGAGGTGGTGAAGTTCTTGATCCAATGTGACTGGACCATGGCTGGGCAGCAGCAGGGTGTGTTCAAGAAGAGCCATGCCATCCAGCAGGCTCTGATTGCTGCTGCCAGCATGGGCTACACCGAGGTAGGAGCTGCCAGCACACCAGCTGCCTCTGCTGTGGGGAACCGAGGGGTGGTGACGTTTCCTGGCCAAACAGCGACCCAAGAGGGTCTTGGAGGTGGAGTTGCTACCTCCATCCTACTCTTCCTCCCCATCCCAGGCAGCAGGGTTCTCAGATCTCTTGGCAAACCCCGTGGTCTGGGCAGGAGGCCAAGAGAGGAAGAGTAACAAGGCTTGAAGTTGTTGGAATAAACCCTCGAGCGAGGGGGGGGATAAACAACTTTAGGGGAGCTGGAGCCCACGTAGCCTTGGACAGTCTGCTGAGGGGTGAGAAGAGCCAAAGAGTTTCCTCCTACCAGCCTGCTGAAGATTGATGATGTGGAAAATGAGGAACGTTTTCCTGCAGAGAAGGGTCTTGGAGGGATTTGGTATTGGTTGATTTCTTGGCTAAATTGAGCTCCTCTCCTTTACGGGAGTTTGGGTTTTTTGCTTTTGTTACATGTAATCCATGAAAACATTGGCAGTGAGCACAGATCAGAGGAGCTAATTAAAGCTGGGAAATTCCAATGAGCTAAGTGGCTGTGAGGTGGACAGATTCAAAGCAGATGTGGCTGCTGAACCCTGAAGAGCTGCAGGCTGAGGACACAGTTTGCTATGGGGCACAGAACTTTTCCCTCCCCAGATAGTACTGCTCACCTTTATCATATACAGAAAAGAGTTTGGGGATTGTTTAATATTTCTTTTCTATCATAATGGTTGGACTAGATGATAATCTTAAAGGTCTTTGCCAACCTCAATGATACTGATTCTGCAAAAGGTCCATGGCTCCTAAGAGAAAATACTGCATCTCCCCATTCTGAGGGCCTTGTAGTCAGAGGAGATGCAAGGTGATGATTAATTTGCTCTTTCTCTCTAGTGTTGGTGTTAAAAAATTATATTTAGCATGTTTATAAAGTGAACTTAATCACTGGTGGAGCCACATTGGAGTCCTTGCTGTGTTTATCTCCTAGTGTAACCACTCCAGGCTGAGCTTTGGGCTTTAGCCAGGCAACACAAGGTCCTCTGAGGAGCACAGAACCCCACTGGGAGGTCAGCTGAGGACACAGGGGGGTTGCTCACACCAGGCTCACACTGTCCCAGTGAGGCATCTCCAGTGGAAGGACCATGGAAATCACTTTGAGAGCATCTTCCACGTAGGCACTCTTCCTGGGTTTCTGTTTTTTTCTGTGCCACTGTCATTCCCAGTGTCCCATTTAGCACTGGCAGGACACAGGCAAATGGCCACGTCACTGAAATCCCTGCTGCCCTGCACTGGAGCCTCTCTCAGGGTGTGCCCACGGGCAGCAGAGCAGGCACAGCATCCTCCCAGCTACTCAGAAAATGCTGCTGGTTGCCCAGACCCCAGCAGATAATTGTTTCTCCTAAAATGAGAAAAACCTTCATCCGTTTGCTGAGCCTCTTGCATCATAGGATCCAAACACTGACATTTTCTGCCAGTTTTCAGTCAATTAAATCCTTTAATTTTCCCTTTAAAGAAGTTAATTTCCTTCTCTGGGGTTTGAAGCATCCACAGCTGGAAGAAAACCATAGTGGAAGTCTTCTTAACAGTCTGCTTTAAAAACACCATTTGCTACAAGGGGACTAATAGTTTCTGGCTGTAACTTCATCTTGGCTGGAGCTGAAACTAATGAAGAGGCTGATGATTGTCACTGCACCATTGCATCATTCACCAGTGACTCAGTTTCCCCAGAGTTGAGAGGGGTGGTTGTACTCAGTGCACCCCACCAGGTGAGAGCTGATGCAGGTGGACAGTGATTCCTCACTGGTCATGGCAGAGCAAGGAGCATCCACTGCACACACCAGGTCATCTGCAGCAGAGCAGGCACAGAAGGAACTGGTGCTACATCATGTCTGGTCTNACTGAGCAGAGCTTGGCTCCATCCTCCCTACACTGCCCTGAACATCTTGACAGACACTGCTGAGCTTCCCCCTCAGTCTCCTCTTCTCCAGGCTAAAGAGCCCCAGCTCCTCAGCCCCTCCTCAGCAGGGAGATCTCCCCTCCCTCCAGCATCTTGGTGCCCTGCACTGGACTCTCTCCAGCACCTCCCTGTCCTCCTTGGTCATAGCAATATGCTTGGGGTTTGGTTGATTTTGCCTTGTAGGTTCAACAGTTGATCTCTGGAAGAATATTTCCTTGAGTTCAGGCTACCAGGCAGAGACTGTTCCTTTTCCTCTGTGTTGAGATGCCAGCAGTGTGTGGGGAGCACATCCCAGTGCAGGAGCTGATGTGTCCTTTGCTTTGGTCCCAGATTGTCTCCTACCTGCTCGATCTTCCAGAAAAGGATGAGGAGGAGGTGGAGCGAGCCCAGATCAACAGCTTTGACAGCCTCTGGGGAGAGACAGGTGAGTTCTGCACATACTGCAGCTGCTTCTCGCCTGTCTGGGGTTTTATTTATGCCCTCCCTCCTCACCTGATGCATCCCTGATCCCTGAGTTGTGATGAAGGGGGATCAGTTCTTCCCATTGAGCTCGGGTGATGTGCAGATCCCAGGGTGGAGCTCACACTCAGCTCAAGTCAAACAGAGAAGTTTGGGGGTTGAGAATCCTCAGCTTCTGCAGCTCCAAGAGCACACAACCATCTCTCACAGCCAAGTCACTAATTGCTCTGAAACATCTCACATTGAGTGATATGGACACAAAATTCTGCTCTCTGTCTTTTGATACTGAGCAGATTTATCCCAAATATCTCCCTGTTTGTCTCTCCCCAGTTACATGCAGCTCCAGGGCTGTTAAATTATCCCTTGATGCTCTGAAAACTTATTTTTTCAGCACCTGGTTCATTAAACAAACGTCCTTTAGTGCAATACTGCATTTTTGCATTGATGAGCATGATCCAGGAGCCCTGCTTTCCTAACTGCTACCAAAACAAAAGCAGCCCCTTCACCCCTTCCACTCCACAGCTCTCAAACTCCCTGTCCAATCTATTTCTGGAGAAGTTCAAACCTGGAGTTGTTGGCTTTTAACTCCCAGTGACCTCATAGATATTATCCGTTGTCTTTTGTGCTCAACTCCCTAATCTACTTGCATCATTGGGTAATGTTCCTGTCAACTTAATACACCAAGGTAATGTTCCTGTCTGGGGAACAGAGCACTGGGTTTGATTCTGTCAGCTCTGCTTAAAAATGACATGAGCCAAGGGTACAGACAGTGGCTGGCGTGTGGCTTCATCTCTCTGCAGGTCATTTCTGGCTGGAAGGGGGTCAGGAGAAAGCTGGGTCGTATTTTGAGCTGATTCATACACTGTGCCTTGGAAAATTGAGCTTTATTTAGAGCTTGGTGGTGAAGGGAGTCACTCAGAAGGTGTTGCCCCTGAGCTTCAAAGGACAGAGGGTGAGATGTCCCTGCAGGGAGCCTGGGGGGTGGATGGGCTGCCCTGGGCCACTCGTGTGGCATTAGTCAGCTCCTCCAAAGGCTGTCATGAAATTAAAAATAAAATAAATTGGATGTGGAATTAGTGAAATGAAATGACTGGTAATAGGAGAATGGCTTTGGTAATAGGAAAATGGCTTTGGTAGCAGTGAGCTCACAGTGGTGACCAGACACAGCTCAGCCAGTGTGCCTGAGGACTCTCTTGTAAACAGGATGGTGATCCAGATGCCTTCAGAGTTTGACCAAAGCCACTAAGATCCTAATATCACTGTCTCCCTGCATTGTAACCTCCTGGGTGACAGATGCCATGGATGCACTCCCTGAGTTAAGATAGTTCCAGGGTGAGTCTGGCAAATCCTGAAGACACAGGCATTTGCTGACCTGGTGTCCAACCCCCCTGTCCCTGGAGCTCTGCCTTTGCAGGTCACACCACTGCTCAGCTGAGCCCTCTGGGCTGGAATCTCAGCACTGCTCTCTTCTCCCTGCTCTTCCCTGTCCTCTCTCCTCATGTCCTGGGCAGCTCTGCCATTCCCAGCCTGCCCATTGACCCGTGGCCTCTTCAGCAGGAGCCTTTTCCATCTCCATTGTCCCCCAAACCTCCCCACTCACCAGTGCCAAAAGCTGGACTCACCCAGACATCTGGAGGTTTCTTTGTCTGAGGGGGGTCCTGAGTAATTGTGATAGTTGAGAACATGGATTTGTGAGTCACAAATTGAGGAGGCATCTCAAAGGAACCCCCATTTATCCCATCAAAACACACACAAAAAGGATCCAACCACCAAATTCAGCAGTCTTGTGGTCCTGTCACAGGCAGGATGAGTTTCTGTGGATCTCAAGACTCCCTTTCACATCATTTTATTCTTTTCCCTCGAGTAAACAGCACCTTTAGATCAATCTGAAGCCAAGCTCTGGCTTCCACCTCAAAATAGCCATCTGCTCTCCAAATCTGAATCCTGCCTGGTCTGGTTTTTGGTACTTGTTGCTCGTGTGTCTAATGTACTGCAGAGCAGAGCTGACTGGCTGGCTTTGCACTATCAGCCTGCTATCATCCAAATGGCAGTGCCAAGTGACATCATCAGCTCAGGAATTGCTGACAGCACACTCCAGCCAGCTCCAGATGGAATATTTCCCCCTGGGATGAGGCCGACAGCAAAACCCAGCACAAAAGTCTCTGAGTCACTCGTAATAACTCCCATCAGAGTTGGAGGTGCAAAGGCTGACTCCCAGCAAACTGCATTTGTCTTGCTGCCAGCCTGTGGAGCAGATCCACGTGCAGGATAGGAGCCATTTAATGATTCTTTCTCTAGTTAAAAGTTGGGTTTTTTTCTCCTCTAAGGAAACAGAGACTCTGCAAAGCAGCAGGGGCAGAATACAATTGCACATTGTACAGAGGTGGGCACAGCCTCACCTGGAACCTCTCAGGTTTTGAGCTCTCTCCTGAGCAATGCAGCAACTGCTCCATGGTGTTTATGCCAAGGCTTTGTTGTTGCACAGTGAGGTGTTCTCCTGGCCCTGCATCCTCCTGGAAAAGCTGCAAGATGATGGAAAAGCTGCAAAATGGAACAGCTGCAAAATGAACCTTCCTGGTTTCCAGCCCAGGATCCTGGTCACTGCTCTTTGTCTGGGCTTGGTGGACTCACCTTGTTCCTGCTGGCCCACAGGAGCTTTCTGGCAGACAGAAAAACTTCAAACAAAACTATTCATTTCCTCTCAGCACCTTTCCATGGCTTTTCCAGTCTCCTTTCAACACACAGGCACAGCCTTGCCTTGTCTTGGGGATCTTCTGGAGACTTAACAGCTGTGTAAGGCACGTTGGTGATGTCAGAAACAGGTTGGTAAGTCCACCTAGGGAGTGTTTAACTAAGGGCTTAACTATGCAGATGCTTCTAGAACTTCTGAAATAGTTGAAGTTTTCAGGCTTGAACAGTTGGACAAGAGCCACACAATAAGTGTTCTGGGCTGGAGGTGACCAACAGTGGAGCTCAGGGATGTCAGGAGCTGCCTTGGTGAGAAGGCTGGTGATGGGTGAGAGGTGCCTGTGTTCAGAGGAGCATCAGGCTGCCCAGCTCACTGCAGCTGGAGGGACCACAGGGGGTTGTCCAGTCCAACCTCCTGTGCAGAGCATGGGCACTGATGGAGTCTGGGCTGACTTTAGTGAGTTGGTTTCCTAGGATCCAGCTGGATTGAGCTCCTTTCACCCCTCAGAGAGCTTCTCTAATTCTGAGGATAAGATGCTCAGACATCTGTGCCTTGTACAAGATGACCTTGAAACAGGCTTCTCTCAGCAGCAGGCTGCAAATCCAGGTGTGGATCCTTCCTGACTGCTCAGCAGCATGGAAGCTTTTGAGCTTCCCTTGAGTTGGAGAGGCTGGAACTCCAGATCCACACCAGTTGCTTTGACCCTGAGGAAGTGAGCAGCAAAAAGACATGTCAGACCAGGTAGGCTGGGCTGCAAAGCAGAGTAGAGAAGGGTTTGGCCATGGATCAAATCATCCTGCTTCACTGAAGTCTTTTCCAGTGAGTGGACACCAAGCACTGAGGTGATCTGCAGTATTTTCTGTTGAAAAAAAGAAGTCATTTTGATGTGAAGCACCTCAGCTTAACCTGCAGCAGCTCGAGTGCAGGCAGGTTTAGAAATAGAACCCAAAAGCCATGCACATTACACACAGTCCTCCTTCTATATTTGTAGCTTACGTTCAAAACCCACATGGATCTGATTATAGATTTTGCAGTATGTTCTGCTTGAGGCAGCAAGATGATTTTCCTTTTAACTCTTAAGTGTCTCTCAGCCCCAAGAGGAGAAAACTGAACCCTAATGTGAAATGGAATAGAGAATGAATTAAATCCCCCCCC
>VYZU01076009.1:0-14231 GCA_013401355.1 Ceyx cyanopectus | reverse complement strand
AACAACAACCAAAAAAAAAAATCAGAGGAATAAGTGATAAGCTTAAAATGATGGATTGTAATATTAAGCTTTGCAGCAGCATGGTGGCTATGATAGGGCAAGACAATTAGGACCGAAAGAAGAGATGAGCACTACCCACTGTTGCTTAGTCATCTTTCCTTTAAATGTTTCAAAGCAGAGGTATACAGTTTGAATCTTTAGGACAGCCTGAACTTAGCAATCGATGAGTGGTATTGCAAGAATGCACCATCTAGGTCACTGGGTTCTGTCTTGCTGGGATCAGGAAGGGACTACTCACAGGCACCATTTCCTTGTTCTCCTGAAAGCAAACTCTGGTGCAGGCTGCTTTGCACAGCTGCACTGTTCATGCATGAAATCACAATCTGCAGCGAAGGTGCTGTGGCATGAAAAATGTAGTTACTGCTTGGTTAATGTACTTCATATATTTATTTTAAAAGCATGTGACTTGCATAAATGCTTGCAAAGTAGTGTTTTCTTGAAATCATATACCTCCGCTAAGGTATGCCCAGGCGTCATCATTACCTACTGATTGGTAGTTCCAAAACTGCCTGAAATCTCTATAGCACTGCATATAAAAAGCATGAACCACGTTGTTTATTAAAAAGTGTGGCATGAAAAAGCACTAGCTCACCCTTTCTTTTTGCTTTTTTTTTTTTTCTCAAAGCATGCTTCCAGGCCACAGTGACCCAGTCCTCTCAATGAAATCCTTATTACTTGCATTTCTACTGACAAGACTGGATCACTGTTGCATAATCACACAGAATCACAGAAATTAGGGGCTGGAAGGAACCTAGAAGATCATCTAGTCCAACCCCCCTGCCTGAGCAGGATCATCATCATAATACTGGACACTTGATAGCCTTTCATATACAGTGAACATTTACAGCTCCATTACTTAGTTTTGGAGCTCAGAAAATAGAGATTTGAGCATTTCATTAGACATTTGTTTGGAAAGCAGCATCCTTCATCCTTTTTTTCCACATTTCAAGACTTTGCCTCAGGCTACCATGCAAGAATACCCATTGCTTTTGTGGTTATTTATGTTCACTGAATGAGACATCTTGTTTGTGTTGGTGACAGGAACTTTAGTGATAATTGTATTGCTACAGTAAAAGCAGGTTTTTTTCTTGGTATGTTTTGTTAGTTTGTAACACAGCTAATGGGTGGAAAATAATTTGACTCTTTTCTAGCAGCTTTTTTTCAATGGATGCAGAGGGTGATCTGACAAACATCTCTCTAGGTTCAATGCAAGTGGGATTTTAAAGGATTTACCTTTAAATATAACTATCTCTCCCCATGCATACTACTAATTTTTGGCGAGGAGAACTTTATAGGCTTTCTTTGAGACACATTGTCTATTCACTTCCATTTTTACAGCCTGCTTGTTTGGAAAGACATCTCCTAAAGGACATTTGCAACAATAAAATGTCAAAAACCCCCATGATTTAGAGTCAACAATCTTCATTATAGACTGACATCATATAAAAAAAATAAACATTTTGCCTTTTTCTGTGCTGTGAAGACAAAGTGCTATCTTAAATCAGATTTACTGTAGTCTAGCATATAGATCACCTTGGCAGGCAATCTGTTTGTGTTTGTACTGGCTGATACTGTAGATGAGACCATGAGAGAACAGACTGACAACCATACTTTTGGAGGTATATTTCTTATAAAAATAATCAGAGTAAGTCTGATTAAAAAGTTTCCCATACCCTCTTTTTGTTTTTTTTTCTTAATGTAGAAGTTCAATTTTACAAAATTACCTTAAAAGAACACAGACTTTAGGAAAAGCCTCTGCCAAAGAAACATTAGGTAGTTGAATAGCATTTGACTAGTGTATGTTTAAAAAGAAATTGACTGTCCAAGTTCAAGCCAGTGGGTGCAAAATAATAGAAGCTGTAGTTATGTTTTTCTGGAAATGTTTTCTTTTGAAAAACAAGGCTGATTTAGGATTGCATCCATTTTTAAATGGATGTTGTGTTTTCTCCTGATCAATCACTCCCAAGGCAAAAGTCACAATAGGAACAGACTTTTGTACAAAAGCTGATGTTGGAATTGTGGTTTTCTTTTAGCCATAATATCAAATAATTAGGAGTTAATAAGGGAAAAGCAACTTCTATTATTTCAACCCATATATAAACAGTGGTCATTATTTTTTTTTGAGGGTCTGTTTTTACATTTTTGAACAGTAAGTTGCTTTTGCACACCTGGTAAGGTCATTAGAAGTTATTAGCACTGCGCATCATTCAGGACCAGGCCTTGAAAGTACTGCTTGCTGCAAAGAAATATAATGAAATAAGCACAGGGCTGTTAGTGCTGCTGACAAGGGCAGTTTGGGTTTGGTGTCAGAGAGTTAAAAAGCTTTAATTGCAGGGAGTCCCTGAGGCCATGTGTCTTCTTACCATTTCAGAGGCTGAATACAGGACTGCTCAGGAAAACTGCTCACAATACACCTACCTGGTCAATGTTAGCAAACTATTTTCAGGCTTCCAAGGTCTGAAAGAATGTGTTGCATAGGGGGGTACTTGTAGGCAAGAACAACTCTGTGGTGGTGTAGTGTAAAATAGTCTACATTAAGCACATTCAGCCCTTACCAAATTCTGTGCTTTTAGCACACAGCATCATTAGAAAATTAACCAAATCTAATGGGATTTAACCCAGTAGACTCAGGGGACTTTCTGCATTTCGGATTTGATTGCTCCTTGTTTTCTAAGCACAAACCATGCCTTCTGTTACATTAGCATTTTTCTTCTAATTTAATCTTTATTTAGAGCAAACAGTTGTGTTTGGGTTCATTTCTGAGTGGTGCCGGGCTTTTGCCACTTCTGTTATCCTCGGCAGTCATTGTGGCACATCAGCGCTCCTGGGGATCAGACCCTTTGTGAAGCAGGTAGTGGTACACACAAATGACAGGTGTTAGCATCAGATGGGCAGACATTACATTTAACATAGTATGTTCATTCAAATATAAAACACTTGAGGTTTTGATGGCACCAAAATCTGCAACAACAGAAAACAGTCTCCTCCAGTAACTGGCCTTTTATCATTATCCACAGAATACAGATTTTAATGATGCTTTGTCCTCCAGGTTTTGCTTTTTATTCAGTGGAACCATCCCTGGGTGAGGCAGAAATGGGTCCAAATTATGTGAGGCACATAGGCACTTGGAATCAGAAATGTTGACACATTTCTGGAACTAGTCCAGGACTGCTGGTGCACACAGGGAGTTTCTCCAGCTCCTCTATACTTGTGCCTGATACACCTATTTATTTTTCCAGTTCACACACAGCTTTGAAAAATCAATGAACAGTTTACATCCACTAAAAATGTTTCATTAGCATTTGATAAACACATCCTTTATGAACTAAGCTTTCCTTGGTGGCTGTTCTCATAAGATTATGAATGATGATCTGTAGTGACTGGAGGAAGGATAACACAGAAATCTAACTGGCACAGAAAATGCAACCCTGTACCTCTAAAAGAAAGAGGTTTTAATGCTTGGGAAGATCCTTATATACCATTCTTTCACGAGTTAGCTTGTTCAGTACCATTAAGTGAAGAAGAGGGAACAAGGAGGCAGTATGTGATCTTTCAGTGAGACATATTCGTCAACTCGGAGTCAGATTATCCATGGAACTATTTTTCATTCTGAACAAGTAAGATCACTGGATTTAGTTTTGGTCTTCATCCTGGAGCACCTATTTAAATAGGGCTGCTGGGATCAAGAAGGTTTGGATCTTCTGTGAAGAGCTTTTGCTCAGGATATTTGTGTAGACCTGCAGTCAGGGTTCAACAAAGTGCTAACCATGCTACTTTTAAAAGTCTTCTCTGTATTGTTCCCATTTACACCGTTCCTTAAGTATTTTCCTAATTTAGGCTTTGTGTATTTTATTTTTGGTCTGTCTGCTGGGTATCTTATCACTAATTGATTTTTACCAGTATATGGTAAATAAAAAATAAAAAAAAAAAAATAAAAAAAAAATTAAAAGAATACAGAACTGTGTCCTTACACAGAAATGAATGTGAATGGAAAAGGCNAAACAAATCAAGTGAATGTAAATGAAAGTAAATGAAAGAAAGCAAATTTTTAAAAAAGATAAAATTTTAAGTACTGTTGTATCATCAAAAAAATAATCAAAACAAATGTATACATATATTATAAATACAGTATGTGTGTAGTATACATATATATTGTATATCCCCTCTTAATATGCATATTCCAAAACTCAGTTGCCTACCTCTGCACAGACCCAGCACTGACAGACAGTAGTATCCTGTCTCCTGGTGAGTGGGGAGAAAAAGCAGAATGAACTTGGCTATCGATGAAAGAAGGGAAATAATCAGTTAAAGATTCCTTGACATTCTTGACATAGGGCAGTGGCAGTTCAATCATGTGTTGAATATAATGTATTTTATGGCCTCTTATTATTCAGTGTATTGATGTGTGAATGCAAGCTGATTAAAAGGTAATGGCTGAAGCTGCTGCCCCTCTGCAGCTCTCTCTTCTGTTGCTGTTCATGGCAAGCGTGGCACCACTGTAAACAAACTGTGACCATTTATGGGCCAGTGTATTAACTAAATCAAAGACTATTTTTGAGTTACATTCACATGCCATCTTGTGCAGTGTGTAACTGAGGAGTTGCTTCACTTGAGTTCATCTGGCCTTTCTACGGGCATCAGAAGCTATCCAAGAAGACTATGCAGTTAGCAGGGGCAAGTACAGGTTCAACCATGAAAGTTTAATCTACTTGTGTTCTTAAATCAATAGCCCAACTCACAATAAATGAAGTTGAGAGGCTGAATACTAGCACCACACATATCTTGAATTCCTGCATCATAAAATTTAGTTGTGGGAGAGTTGATCTTTGAAATACTGCAAATATATCAGTTTAAATACATACAGTGTCTCTAGTCTTCTTTGACACATAGTTGATAAGAAGTGGAAGTGAATGGTGGGTTGTACTGCTATATCTATATACCAACTGTTTGGGTTTTTTCCCTCTTTTTTTTTTTTTTTTTATAGGTTTCTCCAAAACTAATACCAATGAGACAGATTTAAATGTGAAATACAGACTGGGCTTAACTTGCCAGAAGGCTTGTTTCCAAATGGGAGCTCAGTGAAGAGAAATCGATGACTGTTTTGCAATTTTTCGTCTTTACTTTTTTCCTTTTTTAATTTTAAGGGCTTAGTAAGTAGTTTCCAGTTAGTTAATCTCAGCCTATGACTATCAGCACAAATTGTATTCTACTTTCATAACATTACCAATTTTAATGGAAGGGTGATTTTATTTCCTACATTTTCAGTAATGTTATACTAAAATTTTAATGAATATTGTAAAAAAAAAAAAAGCCTTGTAGTCTCTCTGCCAAATACTACTTTTTTTACAGAATCAGAAAATGACCATGCAAAATTTATTATTGCCTCTACCTTTTCTGATGTCATGAAACTTACAAATCACTCAATTGCTCTGAAACTGCAGCACTTACCATGTCCATTCTCCTGAAAAAATGTTGGTTTCTTTTTGGTGGGGTGGGGTTTTTTGTTTTCGATTGTGTGTGTGTGTTTGTTTGTTTTGCTATTGTTTGGCTTTGCTTTGATCTTTTCTTTTCTTATGTCACATGAGTCTGTGACAAAACTGTTGATACCAATGGAAATAATGGGTCCTTAGCCCTGAATGTATTTGCTGTTTTGATGGGGTGTACATGTGTTGGCATTAAGAAAGCTACACACCAAAATCCAACTCTGACCCCTTCTATTTAAATAATACAAACTAGAATGGGGCTAGTGTAAAGGAGAAAGAGTAAAAAGTCTCCATCCACATGGAGACAGATGGTAGCTGCACAGTTACCTCACTTGAACTATTCTTACTCTCCCGATATAATCCTTTTGCCTATCCTTCATTCAAAGGCAAATGAAGCTTATCTTTGGAGTGAGGTCTGTCCTTCCAGTGTTAACAGAGAAACAGGGAAGGAGAAAGGTGTGGGCACTTCAGAGTTTCCTTTTGAAGGGAATACAGTTGGTAAAAACTGTAAGATTGCACCATTTGGTGATCAAAGCATCAGCAAAAACTGAAGAGTTTGGAACCCAAACTCATAATAACCAGAAGGAACACTGTGAGACAATAAAAATGAAAAGTCATGCTTTCATACTGGTTCTGCTATTTGATAAAGATCTTCCTTTCCCTGCTAGTAATTACAAAATTACTGCTATTTTTGCAAATACATGATAGGACAGCATTGGATCTCACATCCCAAATCAGGGTAATATATCTTTACGGAGCATGAATTCCCTGGATATCCACATTACACTAATATATAGTGTTCTCTCCAAGAATAATACTGTCATTCATATAAATAAGAACGCTTAAAATGCTTCACTTAAAATAATTCCTGACATGATGTTTGACATCAAGGCTGTGTGTTGTGGAAGGAATGTAGCACACTTCCAAGGAACCAAGTAGGAAAATCCTGCAATTTTCAGCTCCTGCACTAGCCTCTGTATTGAATGTTCCCATTCTAAAACAACAAATGCTTTGCTTTCATTGGCAGCTAGAAAATCTGTCTGATCCACACAAAGGTTTTATAGCAGTAAAACTGTTCTTAAAAGAGAGATTATTTTGTTTAGTTGCACTTACTCTAAAAATTATTTTGTCAATATGGGAGTAGGTTCTCTTCCTTCCTATGACAGAATAAATAAAATGCCTTTGAACAAAAGTACTCCCATAATACTAAATGGTATGACTTGAACTCATGGGTGCTAACCAGTGGTAGGCCATTGCTTAGCCTTGAATGTGTAGGCAAAACCCAACTGAAAGACTAGTACTAATTTCACAATTAAAATACATTCAGGTGGTTTGGCTGATAGGTAATTTGCATGCAAGATTTAGAAATACTTTGATCAATGTGCTCTAGAGTATCCCAGACCAGAAGTGAGCAAAAGTTTAGTTTAAATCTGTTTTCTCTATTTAGGTGAATTCTCTATGTTACTCACTCATTACAAAAAAACTACTTTCTTAAAGTTTGGCTTGTATTGCTGGGGACAGAGCTCATATTGGTTTTGCAAAATAAAAGGTGTTTTAGCTCAATATGAAACAGCTTTGGTTTTGGATAGAGTAGCTCAGAAGCCTCTTGCCCAGTCCATAAAGACACCTCAGTGACAATTCTGACTTGTGGTGCTGTACATAGAAAGTAGTGCCTGTCTTTGCCTTTTTGGCCAAGGATGGGTTTAGAGTGACTCTGAGGGATGGTAACACTAAGGTTGGAAAATACCTCCAAGATTACAACCTTCTACCCAGCACCTCTGTTACCACTAGACCATGTCCTGAAGCACCAGATCCACTTGTTTTATTAACCCCTCTGGGGATGATGATGCCACCACTTTCCTGTCCTGAAGGTGTCTTGTTCATCATCACTCAAAACTATCCTAGGGAGTACCCAGAATGCTGCTTTTAGGGGAGGAGTATAAAAACTATCATACAGGGGAAGGGTGTTACTAATAACTTACCCAAAGTGGGAAAGAAATGTAGCTGAAGAAGTCTTAAATAAATTTATAAATGAAATGTTGATCTGTTGTAATTTCCTATTCTATATTAGTTGTAGGACTGATTAATTCATTACAGTGACCATTTACTGACATATATAAAAGTACAGGAGAAGTGTCTGAGGGCAGCACCAGGTGTATGCTGCTGTTGCCATGGAACTATGCTGTGCTGGCATGCGCACAGAAGCCATAGCTATCATTAATATATGGCTATAAAAAGATTAATGACCTGATAATGTCTTGGAGTTCAGCACCTTGGTTTCTGAAGTGAAGAATTAGGAGCCAAGAACTTTAAGTTTCAGCTTTCCTAGTTCTCCATATACTGCCTTGAGAAATGTTATGTGTGCCCTCTGCCTTTTCTCTTGTTTCTGGAAAAGGAGATTTTTTTCGTCCTACCTCACAGGGATGTTGTGAGGATTCACCAGCTAAGGTCTGTGCTTGCAGGTTATTTCTTCTCTTCAGATTGGGGATAACACTTGATCAAGAGTGTGTGATGAGTACTTGAAGACTGTCATATATGCTGTATATTTGAGTGTCTTCTCTTATTTGTATCAGTGTTAATGCAAGAGAGCAAAAGTCAGTATGGTGCTGGAAACCAGGGAAGAAATGAAAACAGGCTCTCTCTGTATGCAACAGTGATGCAAATATCTGTATGTCACGCTTGAACTTTCTTATATTGAGGACATTATATTGTAGTAGAATATTGGTATTGTTATGAAAATGTCATGTGTCCGCACAAGCTAACTGCAACATGCTGTGACTCCATTTTTTTTAATTGATCTGTAAAGTAGGGTTCAAAATTAAAGCACTCCTAATTATTTTGCTCTCTGTGGACACGTGTGATTCATAGGTGAGGTATTGTGATGATTGTTATTAGAGGGATGAGAGCTTCTTGTTCCTCTTTGGCTTGATGGTATGCATGAAGTTTATTGGGACATCCCTAATATCACCCCCTGCTTGACAGCATTCCACAAGACAAGAACAGCTGATATTCTTTGTCATGAAGAAGATGATGGTTCTACTATATTATCACATTGGACTTACTTCACTTTGTATTTTACTGACTTTTGTCCCTGAAAAAGCAAAAAAAAAATAGTTGTGTTATTATATATAAGAGATGTAGTTGTACTGTAAGCTCTGCAAACTGAACATTAAAGTCTTTCTATGTATTGCAAAACAATTAATAATAAAGACTAAAAATCTCAGGTTTCATTTGTGGTGTTCTGTTCTGCCATTAGGGGAAACAAAAGATCAGCTGATGTTCATACTAGTTTAACTGGATGGGCTGCCTTTTTTTTTTTTTTTTAACTCTGGAAGGGAGTACTGCACGTGCCAGCAGCTCAGGCAGTGCGGTGGCTGCTTTCTCTGTGCACAGGAGTGAGTATCCAGTGTCCGGGCAGCCACGTGTGAACCCCCCCTCCGGCAAGTCTAAACCCCCTGTAAACAATTAACCCTCTCAGCTCTACCTTCAGGAGCTATCTCCGCTGTTCTAGGCTAAATCCCTGAGTAGAGAAAGCCTGTAACTTGTTAGATAAATAGAAAAAGAGGAAAAAAAACCCCTCAAATATCCGAACTGAGAGCTTTCTCTGTGCCCAGGTGGTCACATGTTAAGATGTTACCGTATCATTTTATCTTCACTATAATTGATAAGCAGTTGATAAATGTGAAGAAGAAAGTTTAGCTCGGAAAAAAAAAGTCTTGATGATTCACTCTGAAATTAAAACTTCTGTAATTTGTATGCATGGTCAGAATCAGTGTCACCCCTGTGAAGGGTGGTACAAGGTGAGTGGCAAACCCACCATAGTAATACACCAATCTTGCAGCTCTAAAATCCACTCAAACAAATGTAGAAGGCAAAGTTTTCCTCTGATGAGAAGAAAGAACCCATCTGGTTACAGGCATATCTGAACAGTATTTTGTGTATCTTCTGTTGCCTGTTTTGCAATATCCCATTGTTCTTTGTCTCACTAAAACATGCTGACGCCCCCTCCTGCCCTTATCCACTTGCTGCTATAGTCTTAGCTCTGAACATACCTATACTGTGGTACAAGTGAAAGTTCTTAACTTCAGGGGACACTGTGCGGAAGAAAAATTCTTTTCCTGCAATATATTTACATGGATTGTGAGGCTCCTGCAAAGATAAAAGTAGGTATTGTGTTTGTGTTGCAGAAACTTACTGTGTCCAGTTCATACATATGTAGTTACTTAGAAGTGAGAACATGGAAGAAAATCTTGCCTCCCATGGTAGTTGCATTTTACTTATTGTATTTTATTACTTTAACAGCTTGCAAAAACAAGTAGAACATGACTTATTTGTGGGAGCAGTATAACCTATGACTAGAATTTATATTTTCAAGCTCTTAAAGCTGTCCCTGGAGCTTGCAGTTCAGAGAAAAACTTAGATTTGTGTAAAGCTGTGTTAGATGCATAGACTGCAGCTGCAGCAGTCCCTGGTGTTGCTACCGTTGCCATTACACAGGCAGAGAAGTACTACCATTGGTGCTGCCCTCAGTGCAGTGCAAATCGCCATGTTTTTCACACGCCTGTGCCTGTATGGAATTCACAGGCTGGTGTCAAGCCACCTGGCTGCTCACCAGGTATGTAGGTTTGTGCAGCTTTCAATATAGAAGTGGCACTACCACAGCCCCTTTTAAAAATGGTGATGATGCTTCTTTATTAACTCAGCAAGAACAGTATTTGTGAAGGTTCCATTCATAGCTCTGTCCAGGAATGTTCAAAGCATGTCCTGCTTGTCCTAGGAAAGCATCTAACCAGCCAAGCTGAAGGATCAGCTGGGTGAGACTGCTGCTTTAAGGAAAATTGGTTTACTTGCAGAAAAGGTTGCAAGGGATACTAGGCTGCAAATAGAGATGTCAAGCCTGAGCAGACAATGATGCTTTGCAGAATAACTTTTGTTTTACAGACACAGACTTTAGACTGTTTAAGCAACTCATTTCTCCTCCTTTCTGGCTCCTCTGTGTGGAGGCACGTACCTGTATCAATCCAGGTGTTTCTGGGCGAGCTCAGAAGAAAACATGAAAGTACCTACAGAACTGGCAGGTCGAACAGCAAGATGCCCTGGCACCTTTGCACAGTACAGAGTGAGATTTTCACTTTTACAATTGGATTGCCTAAATTAATCAAATTCTCACATAGGTGCCTATGCCAATTACTTCCAGCTTTTTTTTTAATATCAGTTCTGAAATACTGCCTTTGGTTCTGTCAGCTGGTAAATTTCAGAATCACAGAATAATCGTGGTTGGAAAGGACCTTCTGGATCTCTGAGTCCAACTATACCGACAACAACAAAAAACCTAAATACCCAACCATTGGGAAAAAAAAAACAAAAAACACAAAAAAAAAACCCAAAACACAAAAAACACACAAACCCCCCTTCGTGCCTGTCCCTAGATCATGTCATAAAGCACAATGACAACTTGTTTCTTAAATACCTCCAGGAATGGTGACTCAACCACCTCCCTAGGCAGGTTGTTCCAGTGCTTCACCACTCCCTCCATAAATAATTTCTTCCTAATATCTAATCTAAACCTCCCCTGCTGAAACTTCAGGCCATTTCCACTGGTTCTGTCATTAATAATTAAGGTGAAGAGGCCAAGACTTATCTCTCTACAACCTCCTTTCAGGTAGTTGTAGAGGGCAATGAGGTCCTCCTTCAGCCTTCTCCAAACTAAGCATGCCCAGCTCCCTCAGCCTCTCCTCACATGACTAAGGCCCTCATGAGCTTGGTAGCTCTTCTCTGGACACGTTCCAGAACCTCAATGTCTTTCCTATAATGAGGGGCCCAGAACTGAACACAACACCCGAGATGGGGCCTCACAAGGGGTGATTACAAGGGCATGATAACTTCCCTTCTACTGTCCATGCTATTCCTTATACAAGCCAGGATCCTGTTGGCCTTTTTGGCCACCTGGGCACACTGCTGGCTCATGTTCAGCTGGCTGTCTGCCACTACCCTCAGATCCTTTTCTGCTGAGCAGCTTTCTAGTCACTCATTCCCCAGCCTGTAATGCTACAGGGGGTTGTTGTGACTGAAATGAAGGAACCAGCACTGGGCCTTATTGTAGCTCATACAATTGGCCTTGGCCCATTGATCCAACCTGCCCAAATGAAAAGCCTTCCTACCCTCAATCAGATCAACACTCCCACACAGTTTGGTGTAATCTGCAAATTTACTGAGTGTGCTCTCAGTCCCCACATCCAAGTCATCATTAAAGATGCCAAACAAAACTGGTCTCAAAACTGATCCCTGAAATTCATAACAGATAGTTAGAAAAGAGAATTGAAAACTTTTGTAAATGTAAAAAAAATATGTTACAAGAATCACAAAAGCTACAGCCCTGAGGAGAATTAGCTTGCATGAACTGAGCAAAAGCAATATGAAAAGCAAACTTACATGTTACCCCTCAAAAATAAAGGTCATTCACAGAAGACAAACAATGGGACCACCTACAGAAAATCTACAATAATTCTACAATATATTCAGTTTCATCTCTATGGGCAGTGAGTGAATAAAGACTATAAATTGCATATGATACCCATATCCTGCAAAATTGTGATTCTCCCACCCCTTTGGAAAGCCTGGCTGTATGAGCAATTAACATTTTCTCAGATCTGTACAAGAATAAAGCAAACTGTGAGACTATAGCAGGCAAAGTTGTCTGACAAAAAAAAAATAATAAATTCCTAAAAATAAAAATTTTAAACTGTAATCAAGCATTCTGGGATGCCATTAATTTCCATCTAGTTCCATCTTGAATGTGCTTCAATAAAGCCGATCACCTGTGCTTTCCTCCTTCTGGCACACTTCTAATTCCCTTGTCCAAAGAAGACTGCTCGTATTTCAGCTTGCCTTGCTCTCAGGTGAAGGCAAGAAGGCAGAAGCATATGTCCCTGTGTCCACCAAGCCATGGTAGTGGGCGAACTGAGACCAGAACAGAGCTGGTGTGTGCTGTGTTCGACTGGATGGATAAAGGGAGGCACTGCTGGATCTGTTTGCTCTCCTCTAAAACACAGCGGTAATGGACAGAGATGGTGCTGGGGAGTGACATTACAGAGCCACTGCTAAGCGTCAGCATGCTTGGTTTGCTTGCCTGTTTGTGATGCACTGCTACCCAGGAAGCTCCTGGGGGGAAAAAAAAAAAGAATAAAAAGAAAAAAGAAAACAAGGTATGTTCTATTTTTCTTTTCAATTTGTAAATCACATGGATGCTTTTGTTTGAAATACTAAAATAACACACTAAAGTGGATGGATCTTAGCAGTTGTAGTGAGGTGGCTGTTGGTCTCTTTTCCCAGGTAAGGGTGATAGAATGAGAGGAAACAGCCTCAAGTTGTTCCAGGGGAGGTTTGTATTGGACAGTAGGAAAAATTTCTTATGAAACATTGGAACAGGATATCCAGGGGAGTGGTTGAGTCACCAACATAATACTTAAAAGATATGTAGATTTGACTCTTAGGGTCATGGTTTAATGGTGGACTTGGCAGTGTTAGGCCAATGGTTGGATTTGAAATGTCTTTTCCAATGTAAATGATTATAAGATTATGGTTTCAAGTCCAAGCCCCTAGTGTAATCCTGTCTGCAATGCCCACAGAGGCAAGCAGGAAGACATCAGGCTTGGCCACAGCTCTCCTTCAGATAATAGATGCTCATTGTATTGACAGTGCTCACAGTGGTAGAGGATTGGGCTGTACCACCAAGTCTAACTGCCTTGAAAGAGAATGGGTCAGGGCTTCTTCAGAGCAAAAGGCAGGACTGAGATCTGGCACTGAAATAGCATAAAATCCCTGGGCTGACTAGCAGAAATGTTGCTGAAACCTTCCTTTCAATGAGATACTTCTTGTACAATTGCTTTTACTTCCTTCTTCTTTGGGTTTACAGGCTGGTATTTTCTGATTCTCTACTGCTATATTGATTAATAGTGACATTTTCAGATTCTTCTCTTCTTCAGGCAACCTACAGCTTGGGGAAAAAAAAGAAAAAAAGAAAAATAGAAGAAGCCAAATACATAAATCTGCTAGTTATTATACTGAAGGATGGTGAAATTAGTCTGCAACAGCATATCCATTTTCTCATCAAGAGCAGTCGAGCATTTTTAGGATGTGTTAACTGCCGCAGTGAGGAGACTAGGCTGCAGATCAATATAAAATAAACCACAACCTCACAAAATCCGAATTATAGTTTTCAAAGTACTTTCCTGGAGCTCTACAGGAAATTCTTGGTATGTTGCTGGATCAATAATTAGAAAATAAAGTCACAGACCATTTTGGGTGTGGAGCCTCAAACCTCATCCACTCTGAAAAAAATCTCCGTATGTTAATACGGACAAGAACATAGATCTAAACTGTATTGTCACAAAGAAACAGAAAAACGAGAATCACTGATGGCTGCACTTCCAACGTGGAAGAGGTTGTGGTTGGTAATTCATTATCCAAGTAATGGCTGTTGTATGCCTCTACCTAACAAGCTGTCTGACCCTTTACAAATTGTGACTGTATCAACCTGAGCGCCTGTTTCTGTAGGGATTTTAATTTTATGGCAGATTATTTCCGCAGCGGAGCTTGAAGGGTTAGAGGGACTGGGAAGCAGCAAAGGTAAGCCAGGTGCAAAAGACTGGGAGCTTTCAGGTAAAGAGCCCCATCACAGAATCACAG